>JALPQI010002510.1:0-88793 GCA_025490895.1 Thaumatotibia leucotreta
GGTATGTCCTCCGAGATGAGACCGTCGTGAGTTACTCTACAGGAGTAGTTCCTGTAGATGGCCTTAATCATGTTTGTAATCTTCTCGGGGACTCCAATTTCACGTAGCCGATCCCAGATACAGTTCCATCTCAAAGTTTCGAAGGCTTTTTCGAAATCCACAAAGGTCAGGTACATTTCCCTCTGCCATTCTGATGCCTGTTCGAAGATTATGCGCAAGGTGTTAATCTGGTCCGTACACGATCGATTGAGCCGGAAATCAGCCTGTTCTTTGCGGAGAAGAGGTTCTACGGCCCGCGAAAGTCTGTCCAAGATTATCCTGCAGAGCACCTTAGAAGGAATCGAGAGCAAAGTGATACCTCTCCAATTGCCCCATTGACTAAGGTCTCCCTTCTTGGGTACAGTGATCAGAAGGCCATTGCTCCAGTCACCAGGCAACTCTTCGGCTGACCAGATGTTCCTCAGGAGAGGCGTCAGCGCGTTTGCAGCGGAAGGGATGTCGGCAAGCTGGCAGCACTTGCAAGCGTAACGGGGTCGTTCGGGACTTGGAAGATCTCCTCAAAGTGCTCCCGCCAGCGTTGAAGCTGTCCCTCCGATGTCACAATTAACTGACCTGTTTTGTCCTTGAAAGGCTTCTTCTTCCTCTGGTTCCTATTACCGGCCAAGGTCTTCGTCGCCTTGTACATCTCCCTGAGATTACCGGAGTTGGCGGCGCGCTGGGCGCAGTCTGCAACCTCTTCAGCCCATACTCGACGGTCATGACGGGTACTTTGGTAGATTTTTCTACGGACTTGTCTGTATTGGCGCCTCAGATCTGTGCGCATTGCCTCGTCACTAGTTGCCAGAAGTTGAAGATGTAGCTCGCGCCTTTCTTCGATCAGGTGCCAGGTATTTTGTGACATCCAGTCTTCGCGTGTGTGTGTTTTGTGTCCAAGGACAACGGAGCTGGTCTCTGTATAGGCCATTTTGATGTGGTTCCACTCCGCGTCGACAGAAGTGGTTGGGTCCGCATCGAGAACGGAGAAGCGGTTTCGCAGTTCGAGCCTAAAGGCGTCTCCTACATCTGGGTCCTGCAGCTTGTTGACCTCAAAATGTTTGCCCATCTTGGTAGTCGCGCTGGCAGCTCGGGCTACTGCTACTTTTAGCCGCACCTCCGCGACGACTAGGTGGTGGTCACTGTCGATATCCGCGCCACGACGGTTGCGAACGTCGAGGAGTGATGATCGCCATTTGGAGCTGATGGCAAGATGGTCAATCTGGTTCTTGGTGACTCCATAGGGTGAGTTCCATGTGTATTTATGGTGGTCTCCGTGAATAAATAATGTGCCTCCGATGGTAAGGTCGTTGTCCTGGCAGAATTCTAAAAATCTCTCCCCGTTCTCGTTCCGGACTCCCAGCCCGTTTTTGCCCATGTGTCTTTGACAACCGTCGTTGTCTGTGCCAACTTTGGCATTTAGGTCTCCCATGACGATGACTATGTCCTGCTTGCGGGTGTTCTTCAAAGTCAGGTTGAGTGCACTGTAGAAATCGTCCTTGTCTTCCTCTGATGCCAGGTTTGTGGGCGCGTAGCACTGAACGACGGTTATCTTACGGGCTTTGCTGTTAAATCGGGCTGTAACTATTCTATCTCAGATGGGTTTCCAGTCCAGCAGACTCTTCTTCGCAGCATCAGAAAGGAGGAATCCTACGCCGTTCTCACGTACGCCCTCTTCATCTTCCTTTCCGGAGTAAAGAAAAGTGAGGCCCCTGGACGTTCTCAGTTCTCCGAATCCATTTCTGCGCACTTCGCTAAGACCGAGTATCTGCAGTTTGTATCGGAGCATTTCTGCTTCTGCTTGGGCTAGTCTGCTATCTTCGCTCAGTGTTCGCACATTCCAGCAAGCAGTTCGTGTCCGTATTTTCATGCCAAAGGTCGTCGTAGTTTGATCGGTCCGGTTTTGCACTGTTTCAGTTTCTTTAATCGTTGAATTTCGGGTAAGCGAAGGATTAGTCCACTATACCCTAGCCCAATGGTGGGGCTGCCACCTCGAAGCCTTTGGGCATGCTCGGTTTTGTTTCGGGTATCCTCCCTAGTGAGTTGGTTCTGTTTTGAGGCGCAGAAGATTCGCCTTTCGCCCTGGATCCTCAGCTCAGCTGCAGCACAGAGGTAGCGGTCGCGCGGCGGCGCGGCTGCAGCAGTTCCCGGAGGGGACGGCGGGGACGTGGATGACGCGGACTGGCTAGGGCTCTGCGATCAATACGGTGTTCCGCTACAAACACAGCAGATGGTTTCTTGGCATTTTATAGGTAATGCTGTTCTCACTATCAGCTATTCCCACCAAGACCATACCCTAGCTTTCCCCCCCAATCTATACTAATACTACAATCCTTAACATTAATAGTACGGTCAAATCGTACATAATTTTACCCTAAACTCGCAAATCAAGTAGTATCGCTGCATTTTTGGTATGTTGTTTAGACACCATAGGACAGTATAAAACCATATTTTGCAAGCAAAAAAAAAATTTGTGCTAGCTGGGTAGTACGTGAAAAACTGCGAAATTTACGGCCATTTTTTTGGTTCTGATTTTTATTTTAAAAACCTTAGGTTTTTTGATATCATATGTCAATAAATGTTTAAAGACTAATAAATTTCCAACAAGTTGAGCTAACATGCATTACCGTAGGTCTTATAGTTTCAGAGATTCGAGACTTTAAAAAGTACCCCCTTTTGTAAACTAGATAAAATTTTGTGTTTTGCTAACGTTTTCGACTTAATATCTATCGCCTCACCTAATTATGCTACGAAAAACATGCAATAATGATCTTATAGCGCACTTAATATTCTTTAATTTAAGGGTAAAATTAGGTCAGTGAACTTTGTAGTTGAAAGTATAAACCCGAAATTCAAAAGCAGGAGGTCCGCTATCTAAGTTTTTCATACAAATGGCAAGTCGTGTTGCAAAGCTGCAATTTTTGTACATTATATAGGCTCTATAGGGATGTACGAAAATGCATATTACAAGAAAAAAAAGGATTTAGGTATAGGACGTAAAAAACTGAAAAAAAATCGGACTTTTTTTAGTTGTTGACGTTTAACTAAAAAACTATAACTTTTTGATACTGATAAGTGATAATAATCTAAGTGAGGGCGAGGATCTAAGCGAGAGCGAGAGTCGGAGTGAGAGTGAGAATCGGAGGGAGAGCGAGAACTAGAGAGAGAGCAAAACTCAATGCGAGAACAAGAGTCAGTTCGAGAGTAAAGAGCCACTTCAAGAGCCATCCGAAAGCATTGTTAAGGGCAGTCGGTTGATCTGGATCCCCATGGACCAGTCCAGAGCGCAGCGACGAAGCGAAAATGCCAGCACTCAGGAGCATGTCGACAGGACCCGGGATGTGAGGAGACGGATCAGCTAAATCCAAATCCTTAATGTGTTGCCACGACGATAAATCCATACGCTTGGCTGGTACGTCTGGGCATATAGTAGGTAACACATAGGCCTCTAACGAAATGGTCACATTAGGGCGACCACTGGTGGTTGAAATGACACATGACAAGGTACCTGTAGGTTCAGTTGTTGAGTGACCAATACCAGTCACAGCATGCCTACCATCCTTGAACCGCAGACCTAATCTTTCAGCACAGGCTTCACTTAAGAAATAACAGCCACTAGCAGAATCCAGTACAGCTCTAATTGGAACAAAGGTCCCCTGAATATCCCTAAGACACACATAGGCTGTCGAAAACAAAGGCGAAGTTGCCATGTTATATGCAATCATAGTTAGCGGGTTTGGAATTTCTACTTGAGACTTTGAAGAACTCGTATTACTATTTGCGGCTGAAGCAGGTGCCTTTGCATTATTAAAATGAAGTAGAGTATGATGGGAAAATCTGCACTGCTCACACCGCTGCTTCACTTTACAAGACTTCACAGAGTGTGACCCCGATAGGCACAATATACATAAATTATTCTCCTTGACATATTTAAATCTACTGGCCGGGTCAGAACTTAAGAATACAGGGCAAGAAGCTATGCTATGTGCCTCACTACACAACACACATGTTGTGGCAGACACAACTAAAGCTGTCTTCCCCTTAGAGACAGGCCTACTTACACTAGGTTGAGCAACACTAGTCATAAACCCTGTAGCATCCAAAGCCCGATACCTTTTTTCAATAAAGTCCTGCAACTTACTTCGCACAGGGATTTCATGAGGGTGCTGTTGGATACGTGTACGTAGAGGTGAAAAAAGGAACCACAGCGGAATGCATTCTCACAGCCAATATCGTTCATGAACATAAAATAAGATCTTGTTACGATTTACTCAAAAAAATTATGTAATGCACTATCTTAAAGTAACTGAAGTAGTAGTTATAATCAATTTATTTATTCAACAAACATTAAAATAATACAGTCTTTCAAGATCCACAACACAGGTTTCGTCAGGGGGAAACAGATACAGCTTAGCCACAGGCCTCGTCACACTCCTACAAACGATGTCATCCGCAACAGGCTTTGTCAATCATTTACACTAATTAAATCTATTAGGTACGAGGCCCACCCCGGACCATAGCCGGCTCAAAAGTCCCCAGTACGCTGGCCGCGTAGCCACGCTGTATTGCCAAGGAGATCTGTTGAACCAAGTATGATCCGGAACGAGGGTCGCACCCCCTGTCTCTAAGTCGCCGACCCAACTCCCTTACGAACTCCTTGGCTTCCGCACTCCAAGTTTAGTTATAATAAAATGCTTTATTGTTTATTGTACATATATTATACAACAATCCGATATAATATTATATTATCTCCAAAAGAAGAGTTTAATTTTTATCACTTCCATGTATTATGCTGGTAAACTATAGGTGAAAAACTTAAGAAAGTCACCTGTTGTATGTGTGAGTAATGTGTTCGAATAGGCGTTTGTTTTGTTTGTGTACTAATTTTAAACATGTGTTCTCTATTCGAATACGTGACTCACACATACAACAGGTGACTTTCTTAAGTTTTTCACCTATACATGTCCTTTCTTTGTGTAAAAATATCAACAGGTAATTAATAATTTCCTAGTTCCTAGAGCTTACAACTTATATATACTTAACCTTTATTTTGTCAAGATCATGATTACAGAAAAATAGTAAATTTGTGAAATAAAACAAAGAGAGTATGTATTATTGATTGACAAGAGCACTTGCTTTTGTAACAATATAGGATCTGAAAACAATAATTATAATAACATGTGTACTCCGTTTGGGCAATTTATCTCCAAAGCATGGCACCATTTGTAAGGACACAGGTCGCATGTAAAGACGTTGGTATTGTTGGTATGCACACAATCACACATCACGTACACTGATTTCTCAAATATCAGTGTCCATTGTGTACGTTTATTCACCAGAAATACAGTGGAATACAGGTCTGTATAATTACTAGTACTAATACTTATCTATTACAGTGATTCACTATCATCTGAACTAGGCCGAGCCTGTATCTCAGATGTTAGTACCTTCCTATGAAATTTATAATTTATTTTAGACAGGAATTAGACCGCTTATAACTATAATTGAAGTTAACTTATAACGATTGTAAGTTGAGATTTTTGAACAAAATGGTGGGTAGATAATAAAAGTATTTGTTTTACATTTACCTTCGCAACCAAAACAATTTGCCACAACAACAGTCAGGTTAGACATATGAAACTGTGAACTTTGGAACACATTTTAATTTTATGAAAATACAATTTAAGAGTGTCGTGATTTGCACTCTATTCATATTTCAACGACATACGGGAGTCTATTTACGATCACGGGTAGAAAGTCAGGCCCGAAACGTGAGGAAAATATTCAACGTAAGTATACGCGATTAAGTCCCGTTTGTCGCAAAAACATGCATTCCATTTCCAATTACACATAACATATATATGAACATATATATATTTACATATATACCATGTCGACGGTAGAAAGGCTAATTGACTTAACCGACATTTTATGAACTTTACAGGAGAGCCGTTTAAAGTTTTATTTTTTAGAAAAAAAATCGCTACAAAAAAAGTAACAGGTATATTGTAACGCAACTGCCATCAAATATTCAAGATATAAAGGCGCATACTTTGGTTGCTACCTTGATAAAATTAGTTTATTATGTCTCGAAATAAAGGTCGCTTAAGACAAATCTGCTAAAAATGAGAGAAAGGCTAATTGGTTCAAATACCAATAGCGTCTGCCGCCGGAGGCAAGTCAAATGACTGTAGTGTACAAGTGCACTTTTTTAAAAAGAAGGCTAAATGAGCTAAGCGCTATTTTTACTATACAACGGGGTAAGGCTAAACAGTTTAAGCGATTCTTTAATGGAAATAAGTGGCGATTCTAATTGACTTAATGACACACACTCATTGAAAAAGGGATTGCTTAAATCTCAGGAATTATATGAATATGATTAAACATGGTGGTTGAAGCTCGGATATTTAGAGACAAAGGTATAATTACTCTGCAGGTCTAAAGAAAACAAAATGAATGAAAATCGTTTTTCTCAATTTTTATTGCTATACAGGGTTACTTTTTCACCGGTACAATAAATTTTCCCACATATTTGGTATCGATAATAGATTGCATTTATCAAATAAAATTGTCATTTTTTTTTTCATTTATAATTAATTTATCCTTCATGCAAATGCAAAATAATGGGCTTACTAATGATAAGACGTCAACGGGGTGCGGGACGCAGAGGGCGGCGGAAAGGGGTGAGCGACCTGCGCACGAGTTGGCAACATAGTAGTTACCTCAATCTCGGTGACTAGGTCACGGTCAGGGTCAGTCTCACGGTTGACGTATAGGTATGTGCACGCGCGCCGCATCGTACTACCTTCAGTCGGAAATTACTCGTACGAAATGGTTCGTAGTTATTTTCTCATTGGGGAAAATACAGTGGCAGCCCAGCGGCTATACGCTGAAGAAAGTGTGCCCCACCTGGAAAATGCCAGTGTTATAGCCATGGCCAGCCAGGTCAACAGATTTGACCCCGTGTGACTATTTTTGTGGGGTGAGGGTAGGCCCAAAATTTAAAAGACTTAAAAAATCTAATAATAAGTGCATTTGATGAACTTAAAAGTGAAAACTACAGACTTGTGTTGGGAAATATCGAAGGAAACATTCAAAAACGGGCAAGAGTGTGTTTAGATAACCACGGCCAACATTTTGAACACTTGCTTAAGTATGTTAATTAATTAATTAGTATGAGAAATGGACTCCATTAATTAGGTATGTTTTTTTTATTCCAATCATTGTGCATAAAGTTGATTTCAAGTGTTTAAATACGCCTCAATGAAGAAAGTTCCTGTCCTAAGTGCAAGTATGAAGGAAGATTTGGGATCAAGTAAGATTTTTTTGCCAAGTCATAATCATAAGTTGATTATCACCGCCGCTTTTCTAAGCCGCCATGCCACGTGCGATGACGTTGTAAACAAACAGTTGCCAGTTCGTGTTTTGCTAGTTATGTACATTGACAATGCGTAATGCGTCCAATTTTCTTATTAGGTTTGCGGATAAGTTCAAACATCGGTATTTTAGTTTTTTTGTTCTAAAGGGGTGGTAACAAAAAATGCTAGTATTCTGTAACTTGGACTACTATTACGTATGTTGATTTTTTGTACTGGTGAAAAAGTAACCCTGTATAAAGAAAAATATTTGCTTCTAATAACATAATTAGATAGTTATTTGGCAGAATCAGTCTTAGAAAAATTGCGGATATTGATTACAGCGTTTCATCCGCAATAACCTTTCTGTCGCTTTTATTGGAAAAAAATGCTCTTTTTGCCTTACATCTTTAATTAATTAATTACTACGCTTGATAGTTACGTTACATTTTTTAATCTTAATTTTTTTTATATCTGTAGTCAGTTTTTTTACAATATAAGCGGCAGAAATACGTAAGTAAGTATTTAGACTTAAACTTTAATTATTATTAAATAATCAAGAAATAACAATGAAAATAATTAAATTATTTCATAATGTGAAATACACGATTTCAGTATCACACACAAATCACTACGGCACATGCGTCTACCGGCACAGACTACAAGTGATTGACGCGCCCGCGCGGGGGGCGGCGGTAGTTATAGGCGAGCGGCTCAAAAAGCACCGACGGCGGCAAGAGTGTGATTGTACCGCCGAGACAAAAATTTCTCATAGAAATTTTTGATGATTTAAGCTACACTGATATGATGCATTATGATTTTATTATAAGGATTTAAATGACACAGGTCAAACAAATATTCTATTTCAACCGACATTCTCATCTATAAAAAGAGGTTCAAAATGCATAAGTAACATACATTTTATGGTTTAGGGTTTTACGTATTTGGTTGAAGCGACCCATGCCCTAAAAAATTGGGAAGAGCTAAATGGTTCAAGCGACATGCTTCTTTAATTTTAAATGGAGGCTAAATGCTTCAAACGCCTATGGTGGCACTTTTTTGTTGAAGTTCAATTGACTTAAACGACTATGCTCGTGTGTGATGGAGTAAAGCCAAAAGGTTCAAATCAAAACGAATGGCAAAGTTGGGAAAGTAAAAACCGCTTAAGCGGGAACCAACCAAACATGCTTGTGGGTCAAGTCACGTTTCATTCAAAAATGCAATTTTTTGTGTTGCTTCATGCCTTGATTTTTTTAACGCTGTACCAAATTTCAGAAGTGTTAACCGCCATCAAAATCGTCTGATCGCTATGAAACCGAGCTCAATCGACGGAGAAAAATCTGCCGATTCCGATGATATAAATAACTCAATATCGCCCAAAGTGTCGCTTAAGCCAATTAGCCTTTCTACCGTCGATGTGTACATATATTTACATATACACACATTTATATATCTACTGACATGCTTCATGTAGCTTTTGCTACATGTGATCACTCTTATTTTACATAGAAATAGTCTATCACAAAAATCAAAGCATGTAAGCGGATACATACTATGTTTATATATATGTATACATACACATTTTTTTATTTATTTTTTTATTTTTTCAGCATATATTTCTTACTTGCCTCATTATTTGACCTAAACTATAATTTTAAATAAATCTTCTTACATACATTAAGAACGTACCACGAACCGCCAGTGGCGTATCTAGGGGGGAGGCAGGGGGGGCTCGTGCCTCGGGCGCCAGATCATAGGGGGCGCCAAATCGGCAAAATTTTTGATATAGTTTTGCATAATTTTTACGTAAAAAAATGAAAATTCATAAAATGCTAGACTGGTACGTTTTCCCCGGGCGTGAAATTAAGAGGGGCGCCAAATTGGCAAAATATTTTTATTTTATTGTGCATCATTTACATAATTGTGACGAAAATCTGTCGGTAGGTATGCATAAATTTTAGAAAGGTACTTTTTGCCCGGGCCGCCAAATTAGGGTGGGCGCCAAATCGGCCAACATTTTTGATTTCCTTGTGTATAATCAACACATAAAGAAAATCTTTATGCTTTATTAAAAAAAAAATGCTAGATTGGTACATTTCCACGGGCGCAATATCAGGGGGGGCTCCAAACTAGCCAAAAATTGTTATTTCCTTAAAATGCATAATTTACACAAAAAGAAATCAAATTAGGGTGGACGCCAAATCGGCCAACATTTTTGATTTCCTTGTGCATAATCGAATCGACACATAAAGAAAATCTTAATGCGTAATTTTAAAAAATGCTAGATTTGTACATTTTCCACGGGAGCAATATCAGGGGGGGCTCCATACCAGCCTTTTTTTTATTTCCCTATGCATAATTTACATATAAAGAAATCAAAAATGTACTAAACATTTATGCCTTAATTCACAAAATGCTAGAAAGGTCAATTTTATAACTTTATTTCAGAAAGTCCGTACTGTATTTTTTTTGTCTTTTTCTTTAGATTTCACTTTTTTTCTTTTGTTAACCGCGTAATGCGTAATGCCTTATTTGCAGAATTTTTAATACCAAAAGTATGGAAACAAGTTTATATCCTGGTTTATATACATGTAGTACTTATTAGCTTCGAACATAGCCTATTATTCGGACTCTCATTCATTTGCGACCTTTGATTGCAGGGGATGGATTTTTTGTAGTAGGCACCCCTAATGGCGTCTGTTATTTTGATCAAATTTCAGCTTCTTATTAGTGTCTTATGTCACTTATACAGTTTTCAGAAAATAACGTTTTTAGGGTTCCATAGATAAAAAGGCCAAAAACAGAACCCTTATAGTTTCGCCATGTCGGTCTGTCCGTCTGTCCGCAGCATAGCTCAGTGGCAGTTAATACTAGAAATCTGCAATTTGGTACAGGTATACGTATTAATCATGCCAACAAAGTGGTACAATAAATAGTAGAAAAAAAAGTTTTTTTCGGTTACGTCCCCAATTGGTGAAGTAGAGATGTTTTTTTTATTTGCTGTAATTTTATAGTGTGGGTTAAAGTCAACATTTTCGGAGATAATCGCTCCAGAAGAAAAAAAAAATGTGTACCTCACCCCTACCTTTTGATCTGTAGGTCCAAAAAATATTTAAAAAATCATGAATCGCTGTACTTATAGAATAATTAAAAAAAACTATTTTGAACATAAACGGCTCAGCCGTTTTTGAATAACTACGTAACCCTACACTGAGCATGGCCCAACATGCTCTTGTCCGGTTTTTTCTTATTAACTACCCACATACTTTTTTATTATTAGTCCGTATTTTATTAACTAAGACCCATCTTTACAGAAAATATTAATATCACTTTTTTTTTTTATTTATTAAAGTTCCAAAAACATTTTATTTAACGCAGAGTTTCATGTAACTTAACTGCTAAAGCCATTAATGGCTTATTTACAGCCAGAGCTCGGGCCAATTACAACAGTAGGTACAATATTAATGTTAATAATATGTAAGTAGGCGAGATAATCTTATTTCTAATCTGTTACAATCTGTAATAAGCATTCGTTTATAAGATATATTCGTGGTTATTAGATGACATCAAGTATTAAAAAAGTAATTTAAACTTGTTTAAATACAAGAAGGAAATAAAAGGAATCGAAAAGTTCAAACTTTTTTATACTACTAGGTACTTCATACCTGAAAACTACTACTAATTTCTAAATTACCTAGTTTTCTTATCAATCATTCACGTTAGTTGTTTATAGGTATAGATAAAATCACTGCTGGCCATCTAAAGTCACTAAATATCTTGTTAGAATGTACAGTATACAGTATTCCTAAATATACACAGATATTGTAGTTGAGGTAACAAACATAAAAAAAAGATATATAGTCGAATTGAGATGTCGGTTTTGAAGTCGGATGAAAATCAATTTTTTCTTGCCTAGTAGGTTAAATTTTGGAAAATATTACGGAATCCTAAAAGTGATCCTTTTAAGTGTTCCGTACTAATTAGGAACCCTTTAAGTTCAGTTAAGGGGGGGGGCGCAAATTTGGCGCCTGCCCCGGGCGCCTTTTACCCTAGCTACGCCCCTGCGAACCGCGTACGAAACGTAACCGAACGTACGAATGTACTCGTGTAGAAGTCCAAAAGCATGGCAAGGGTCGTAGTTAAGGCAAAAACGCGCTAGTCCAAGAAGAAGAGCTAAAGTAGCCAAAGTATTCATTATCCGAATCAAAATCAAAGCCAAATTATTGGTTACCTTACGAATAAACTAGTTATTGTTATAGCTGCGAACCAAATGTTTAAAATTTCTTGTCATTGCCAGTAGTATAAATTAAACACCTTACATTTTATTAAAACTAGACAAAGATTTTATTAAAATATAATGTTTTATATTAAAAATTAGTAGCATAATTAAAAAATATACGTACAGTCAGTGACTGTAAATACGAATTTTTTAAATAAGTATTTCAATGATTTTGATTACCCACCTCCCGCAAGTAGTTTTATCTATCAGAAAAAATGTCGGCATTTTGAATCGTACCTAAAAAGTAAGGTGTCCCAAGATATTTATTTATTTATTATTTATTTAAAGTTATTAATTCGTTCTATAGCTCTGTGGGTGGGTGCGTTGGAAGTTTGATGGGTACTGATGTGATATGGAATAGTAAGGAGGTCTCTAGGGCGGCGCACTCGGCGCCCCACTGCAGTTGTATAGTTGTTAGGGATGAGGAGGGCTATGCGCTCGAGCACGGATGGGTTATCAATGTGATTTCTGAGGAGTAGACAGTAATGAATGGCTAATATTTGTTTACGTCTTAATTCTAGTGATTCTATACCTACCATTCCTAGAACAAGTGATGACGGAAATAATGTGGGGTAGTATCCGTAATACTTTTTATATAAATGCCTGGAAAATTTACATTGGACACGCTCAAGCATAATCTTGTATTTGGCTTCTCGAGGATCCCACGCGATGGCATTATATTCCAGTTTACTTTGGACAAAGCCATTATAAGGAAGTGTTATTGTTTTGGGTCTCTAAATACTGAAGCTGTGCTAATAATAAACCCTAAGATTTTATTGGCCTTTTTGCAAATATTTATAATGTGTGTGTTCATTTTTAGTTTTGTGTCTATAGTCAGCCCAAGGCACTTCTGATAGTCGTTCAAGAGGAGTAATATTTAGGGTGTATGTCTGAAGGAAGGGATCTAAAGATCGGCTAAAACTTATTACTTTACACTTAGATTCATTGAGGTATAAGCGGTTTGTTTTACTCCAGTTGTCTACTTAGTTAATGGCTTGCTGTAGTGCTAAGCTGTCAGACGGACTGATAATCTGTTGGATAATTTTAAGATCATCAGCGTAGAGTATAGATTCCACAATTTGAACTTTACAAGGAAGGTCGTTTATCATAATTAAGAATAGTGTGAGCCCTAAATTGCTTCCTTGACTAACACCGGAACGTGGTAGTACTTTTTAGATCTATATGAAGTTAATTGGACGTATTGAGTCAATATTGAGTACGATTCCTGAGATAGTCTGAGAAGAATACAAGGAGTTGTGGAGTAAAACCTAAAGCTGACAGCTTGCACAGGAGAATATCGTTGTCGACGAGGATTCGTGGTCTGCGGATGACTGACAATGAAGTTAAAGTTAGTTAATATACGCGAGTTTATCCGTTTTCATTGTGCTTATTTTCAACCTTGAACATTTTTTAATGTATGGCATTGTATCATTTCATAATTTATGGACCGATAATTAAAAATGAGTCTTCACATTAGGACTTGAATTTTAATTAAGGGCTCGACTTGTGACTCCAAAGACTCGGTAGTCTTTTAAACTCGATAGTCCCGTAAAAATGAGAAGAGTTCTAAAATAGGACTTAAAGAACTAGCGTCTTTACCAACACTAATCAGTAATCACACTAGAGGCGTTACCACGTTTAATGGCGACGGATAACCTTTGCGCCAGGTACAACCCCGCACGGGCGTCAGACCCCCTCTCCTTTATACGACGTCTGATATAAATTTGGATTATTTTTGCATAGAAAAACGTGTTTTTTATGTGGTGCATTTAATTACCTACTACTCGAATAAATTTCATGGCAGACCACTGAAGTTGGCACCCATTTAAATCTTACTTAAGAAGTCTTCTTTTGTCATAAAGCCAACAACCAAGCCTTCAAGGCTTTGATTCTAGTTTCAGGTATATCGTCAGTTGTAATATGAATTAACGTAACCACCAAAATGACGAAATTGAGTTAAGTATACAGTTCAACTGCAAATTTTCCGCTCTATCGAATGGTGTATGTATATAACATTTTGATATCTTGAAAAAAATGTCGAGTACGTTAACGAAAATTTAGTCATTTTGTTCAGCTTCAACTTTTTTTTTAATGTATATCAAGGTTTACAAGAATCATCGACAGTTATTTTAACGTAAAGACACACTTGTGATTGGGTTTTAAGGTATTCACCTTACTTTAACAAGTATCATTGACGTAAGTGCCATCTGCATTACAATGTCTCTTACACTATTTGATTTCTCAAATATTTTTAATTTATGACTCTTACATTAAAGCCAACATGAAATAAACAATTAAAATTACTTTTACTTCAAACGTGGTATTCGCGGGATTTTGTGACTGTAATTTACAACTTTCAAGCTAACCAGGTTTTTAATACTTTTGGAAACTATTAATAATTATGATTACATACAAATATTACAAAAACAACTAAATGATTGTCTAAAATATCTCTAACGCATAGAAACGTTAACTTAAACCAAAATGTTGGTGGTAACGTTAATTTTCTGTTACTCGGTGTAAAACGAATGGCCCTTACCTTATTATTTTGTTCAGCATTCCTCGCGTTTTGGTGCTTACACTAAATTTGTATCACCTGTTTTAGCGAACTTTGTACTTACACTCAGTCATTGATTAGAAACAGGCGAGATATCTCTTTCTTTTACAAGTATTAAACGGCGAGCGTAAGCGAGACAAAGGTAAGTTTGTTCGCATAGGCGCGTTCAACACACACGCATGCGTTTGTTTACTTACGATTTGCCGTTATGATCGATAGCCAGTCCAGTGCGTTTCGACAAGTCGCGTCAAGAGCATGATTGTTCCGTAAATATAACGAATGTTGCGTCGAAAATGAGTGACTTAAATGCATTGATTTTGCGTAAAGAACAGCTTTTGAAGCAGAAGGATGCTTTGATAAGGTAAGTTACTAATGTTGTCATTATTTTCTCGTTCAAAAACAACTTACTAACGAAGTGATTTGATTCCACCGGGTGTTTATTAGAAGTGTGTAGGTATGTTGAAGTGCAAATCCAAATTCACTTATAAACCTCAAATACAAAAATGCTGTTTTTTGTCATTATAGACCTTAAATGCATTTGTTACATTCCATTTTAAGTATCAGCTCCTCACCGCGTCTTGCGCCGGCGACGGCCTTGAAACCATTGGTACAGATATTCTATCTCACGAAGTCCGTTTGGCTTTCGTTGTGTGTGTGTGTGTAAAGTGTACAGATAAGCGTCCTTGTGTGCGCGAACTTGAGGAACGTTAGCACGGAAACCTGATTACACCAATTAATATATATATTTTTAAAGTAAGATTTCGTTGAAATACTTTGAATCTATTAGTTAAAATTTGAAGGTATTATTACGGGTAGTAAATAAAAGCCAAACGTATTTATCCTCCTAAGGCCCGGGCCTTTTAAAATATTTTAGTCAGAAAGCCCGAGGTGGCGTTTTAAAGAACAAAAAATGGCGACCATTGTTAAGTCCTGACATCATGGAATTAATGTTTACATTGTGATTGAACGACCTTTAAAATTTTATTACCCAGGACTTAATGATCAAGGATCGGACAAACGCCCGTCATTTTGAAAACATAACCCTGTTCCGTACGGCAGAGACTTCCTTGTCTTATGATGTTAACATATTTTATTAATTTAAGATTTTATTTTATAATACGAACACAAAGTATTACCTACTTAGGAGATCCCAACCATTTCTTAAATACAGTTCCTAGTAGTTTTTTCTTGTGCACACCATAATTGTTCGAAACGTCGTTACAATACGCGGTATAATTCGTTTAAAACGATTTAAATTATTTCATGAATAACTATCGCGGTAACCGAAGAAGATAATTATACACTCAATAGATCAAAATCCAATATCTAAAACTCTAAGTCGTTTAGTTGTCATAAATTCACAATCAGGGTACATAAAAAAGTAAGGAGTTGAGATCTCCTAAATAGATACTTTGTTATAGTGTTATTAAAAAAAATCTTATAAAATAAAATATGTTAACATCATAAGATAAGGAAGTCTCTACTGCACGGAACAGGGTCATTTTTTCGAAATGACGGGCGTTTGTCCGATCCTTGTTAATGATGAATGCCATTTTGTTCTTTTAGAAGGCACTTGGGACTCAGGAGGTTATATAAGTAAGCATTTTAATTTAGATATCACAAAGAAAAAAAAAACACTATCTGATGAATATTAAAAGTCCAATTCAGTGAAACAATGTATCCACCACGCACAAATAATATGAAAAAATAATCATAATAATAGTAGCAGAAGAAGCTACCTACATGTGATTAAAATGTATTGTAAGTAAAAAATAATCATTTTTAACAATTACTATCGTCATTCTTATCAGCGTGGATGATATAAATTTACAAAAAATTTTTTTTTTTTTATAATTTTTTTCGACGTTTAGTTTCCATGCTAACGTTACTTCGTGAAACAATCTGGTGTGAACTCAAAACACTAGCGACCTCGACCGCGTCGCGATCGTGGGTGTACTGCCATTTGGCAAATTATGTTTCCCAAATATGACTTCCCAAATAACTTATCGCAATAGTCTCATTTCCCAAACAAATCTTTAGCAAAGTTACATTTCTCATTTTATTCATTTGGTCAAATTATTATTTTGCAAAGTTTCACTTCGTCAAGATTTTATTAAGCAAATGCTTATTAAGCAAATGTTTTATTTTGTCATAAGTTAAAATCCAAAAAAAAAAATCCCAAATTTGATACTTCGCAAGCTCTACTTATAGCAAAAGCCTGGCAAATGATAATATTATTTTAAAGTTCGTAGGTCTATACAGGAATTTCGTACTTTTTTCACAACCCTTGGCTTGAACTTTCCTGGAACAAAAAACGTATTTCATGAATAATTGGTATCATAATGAATGAAGTGTGAAAATAAAATCCATCATAATGATCACGATTCATATTTTTTATTGGTACACATAGCCACGGATAAAACAACTATATTTTTATTTTCATTTTCATAAAAAAACTATCCCAGAGCCACCTTTAGGTACGACGACGAGCGAAGCGAGGAGGAGTGTTAGGGGAAACTGCGACCATACAGCGCACGAGCCGAGCGAGCGAAGCGAGCATGCCGCGGCAGCGGCCGGCGAGTGCCAGAACCGACTGTTTTGTTATTCCCTCGGCATTGCGTTCCCTCATCAGTTTCATCTAAATTACTGTTTAGAACCCGACTTTTAATTGTTTATCAACATAATCCATATAAAATCCCGTGTGAGCTTTTATTTAAAAAAACATAAACATACCTATATAAAATTCGCCTCAAACTATACCAAGAAACATTGGTAATTATTTAGTTAACTAAATGCCAGCAAAACCATCAACTACATGAAAATATGTATTATAAAAAGTTCCAATTAAAAACCAAGCCCAAAGATAGAATTTCCAATCATTTGATTGGGAAATAAAACGATTTCATAAGATTCAAATGGAATATGATCTTTCGGCGAAATGACTTTATGCGAAAAATTGGTTGCGATGTAATATTGTATATGCGGTATAAATCGTATGCCATACAATATTATGGGATTAGTATGTTACGCCAAACGATGCATTTGCCAAAAAATATTTTGGGAAAATAAAAACGACCAAGTGATTCTTTGCTAAACAATCGCTTGCCAACAAAAAGGCTTGCTAACTGTAAAATTGCGATAAGTTGTTTTGACAATTGAATTTTTGCCAAATGAAAATTTGGGAAAAATAGGTAGTTTGCGATGTGATACTTTGGGAAAAATTATTTGCCAAACATTAGTAAACCGCGATCGTGACTGAGCGCTCCCGCGCTTACGCGCACTAAAGCATTGTATACATGCACGCCTGACAACTTTCATAACCAAACGGACTTCGTGAAATAGCATGGATTTAGAATATGGATATGAATTTGACAACGTAATAATAATAGCAAGAACGAAAGGGATGGTCTTATGAAACTTTTTACTAGTGGAAGTGAAAAGGAACGATAATCGTCCGTCCTTATCACTGTGCCACTATTTTTTGTGTGTGTGTGTTAGATGCTAAGTCTAAGTGCCACACACACAAGTATCTTCTTAGTAGTAAGTGACTATGTCTATCCCTCTTAGTGGCACACTATGTGCGGCCTCTCGTGAAATAGAATATCTGTACTACTATTTTAAGTACTAATAGTAACGAGATTCCGTAGAACTATCAATATTCCTTAACTTTAGTAACTTGCACCTTAATTTCGGACGGTTATTTTGAACTACCATGTAAACAAATCTTATTTCGGTGTATTTTTTAAGGGGTTCGCTTTTTGTTGGTGTTTACATTAATTAATTATTTATTGCTGTGTAGGTTATGTGAGTTACGTTCACTTTAAAGTTAGTTTTGAAACTAAGAGTTTTCGTACGTTACATTTTTACGAAAATGATGATGCATTAATGGTCGTTACATTAATAAATAATACAGGCTATAGAAATATAATTAAGTATACGTTAGCATTTCCTTTAATCTTACTGCTGAATTGTTTTCACTTTAACGAATGATACTAGTTTTAAACGTTTAAGGAAAATTATGCGTAAACGATACTTCATAATAATATTGTAGGAAACTGAAATTAAATGCTCTTTTGTTTTATCTTTCAGAAAAAAGGAGTCCGAAATTGAGGATGATAAAAATAGTGATATTATAGAAGACAGCGACACTGAGATTTTTCCAATAACTAGAACCACCAGCCATCGCAGCCAACTTAATGTCGTGCTATGTAGTACTGATGATGAACCCAGTGGCAGTTCAATTAATACGTCAACTATTAGTTTCCCTTGAATCACTCGTTTTTTAAAACACCTAGTGATGTTGAGCCTGCTACTTACAACACAAATGGTAATTACTTATAATGTTATTGCCTCGATACCTACTATCGGTTCCCTACAGGAATTTTCCCATGTATATTCCGTGTTTCTGTTTATGGCATGGGTCTTAGATTATGTTTAATACACATACCTATGAGTTGTATGTTATTAGTTTATTATTTTGACAAATATATACCTACAAATAATTGTGTGCCTTTATCATTTTCAGTGCCACCATCGTCAAAATACGACATCGAGTCAGAGGCACCGCAAACAGCAAAAAAAGGTACTCAAATATTCACTCACCATTGTTTGATGGTATTGGATGTAATGAAACTGCAAATGCAAATAAAATTCGCATACTTTCTGACTTAATTATTAAACACCCGGACAAAGCCGATATAGATAGTGGTAGGTACTTATTAAGTCATTATAATATATACATCTACACTTAGTTACCTCTGATGACGGTATGTATAATTTATCTGACAACTTAGCTATCTAGACCACGATCGTAAAAACCTTTCCACGATATCTCATCTCATATTAAAATATACTTATCACTAATTTCAGCATCACGATACATCACTAACTCTGAAAACAGCATTGGTTCAGAGTTGCGACAGTTGCAAGTATTGGATACTTGCGATCCAACTGAATAAGAAGTGCCATCCGAGCCTTGCAGTTCAAAAGATATCATTCATACTGAAATTGCTACCCACACGAATAAAATGAATATCACCTCTGATGACGGTATGTACCTATAATTTATCTGCCAACTGAGCTATCTAAGTAGACCATGACGGTGACCATGAACCTATCCACTTTATCCCATATAATATATCGTGTTTAAAAATATATGTTTTATCACATGTTTCAGCATCACGTTTCATCACTAACCCAGAAAACAGTATTAGGTCAGATTTGCGAGAGTTGCAAGTATTGGATACTTCCGATCCAACAGAATTAGAAATGCCACCCAAGTCGTGTAGTTCAAAAGATGTCATTCATACTGAAATTGCTACCATCGCGAATGAAATTAATATCACCTCTGATGACGGTATGTACCTATAATTTATCTGCCAACTGAGCTATCTAAGTAGACCATGACCGTGACCACGAACCTTTCCACTATATCCCATATAATAATATCGTATTTAAAAATATATGTTTTATCACATGTTTCAGCATCACGTTTCATCACCAACCCAGAAAACAGTATTAGGTCAGATTTGCGAGAGTTGCAAGTATTGGATACTTCCGATCCAACTGAATTAGAAATGCCACCCAAGTCGTGTAGTTCAAAAGATGTCATTCATACTGAAATTGCTACCATCGCGAATGAAATTAATATCACCTCTGATGACGGTATGTACCTATAATTTATCTGCCAACTGAGCTATCTAAGTAGACCATGACGGTGACCATGAACCTATCCACTTTATCCCATATAATATATCGTGTTTAAAAATATATGGTTTATCACATGTTTCAGCATCACGTTTCATCACTAACCCAGAAAACAGTATTAGGTCAGATTTGCGAGAGTTACAAGTATTGGATACTTCCGATCCAACTGAATTTGAAATGCCACCCGAGTCTTGTAGTTCAAAAGATGTCATTCATACTGAAATTGCTACCCACGCGAATGAAATTAATATCACCTCTGATGTTGGTATGTATAATTTATAATATATTTAATATATATAGCTTACGGCTTATATAGCTTATATATAGTTTAGCGGTAGTTTTAGTATTTCATTTGTATTTTTATTGTGATTATTTATTACTTGGTATTGTAGTTTTTTATACATTTTTGATTTAATTTTCAGAACGACAATCAGAACATATGGAACCAACATTATTAATGACCGAAATGAATAGCAACGAAGCAATAAGTTCCATGATAACTACAACTCCTACATCCCATCGAGCTATGCGTAAAGCTAAACGAAGAGCATACATGGATTACAAGTTAGAAGAAGATCTTAGTGACTTTTCACGTGGAAGTTCAGATCGTTGGTCACCTAAAGACACTGACATCGATAGTTCACCGGAAAGAAAAAAGAAGGCAAAAAAAGGCCAAAAAGAAATGAGACAGAATCAGAACACAATTTACCTATAAAAAAAAATAAACGGGCAAATAAAAACCACGAGCGAAAGCTTTTAAAAACGAAAGGTCAATCTTATGAAACAATATCTGGCAAAATTAAAGAACCCAAGCAAATGAAACCGAATCCTTGTGAAGAGAAAAAATGCCTAAGAAAATGTTATGAAATACCTGTAGTACGGTCAAATCGTACATAATTTTACCCTAAACTCGCAAATCAAGTAGTATCGCTGCATTTTTGGTATGTTATTTAGACACCACAGGGCAGTATAAAACCACATTTTGCAAGCAAAAAAAAGTTGTGCTAGCTGGGTAGTACGTGAAAAACTGCGAAATTTATGGCCATTTTTTAGTTTCTGTTTGTTATTTAAAAAACCTTACGTTTTTTGATGTCATAAGTTATTAAACGTTTAAAGACTAATAAATTTCCAACAAGTTGAGCTAACATGCATTACCGTAGGTCTTATAGTTTCAGAGATTCGAGACTTTAAAAAGTACTCCTTTTTGTAAACTAGATAAAATTTTGTGTTTTGCTAACATTTTCGGCTATATCGCCTCACCTAATTATGCTACGAAAAACATGCCATAATGACCTTATAGCGCACTTAATATTCTTTAATTTAAGGGTAAAATTAGGTCAGTGAACTTTGCAGTTGAAAGTATAAACGCGAAATTCATAAGGCAGGAGGCCCGCTATCTAAGTTTTTCATACAATTCGCAAGTCGAGTTGCAAAGCTGCAATTTTGTTATATTATAAAGGCCTTATAGATATATACGAAAATGCATATTAAAAGAAAAACAAAATAATAGTTTGGGCATAGGACGTAAAAAACGGAAAAAAATCGGACTTTTTTTAGTTTTTGACGTTTAACTAAAAATCTATTATCTTTTTGATATTAATTGCTATAAAACTAAGAAAGAACATTAAATTTGAAAGGATTTGAGCTACGTTGCATCACCGTAAGCTATATATATTTTGAGATACGACATTTCATAAAGTGCTGTTTTATCAAAAATTAAACAAATTTTAGGTTACGTTAAAGCTATTCACTAAATATTGGCAAAACATTCGCGCTAAGAAAAAAAAAGTAATTGTAGATAACAACTACATTAAATTTGGAACAAATTGAGCCGATAACAATTACTGTAAGTCTTATAGTTGGGGGTATACGAGGCTTCAAAACATGCATTTATTTTCTTAACTTAATGAAGGGCACATTTTGAAATGTCGTATCTCTAAATCTATATAATTTAGGGTAATGCAACGTAGCTCAAATCCTTTCAAATTTAATATTCTTTTTAAGTTTTGTAGCAATTAGTATCAAAAAGATAATAGTTTCTTAATTAAACGTCAAAAAGTAAAAGAAGTCCAATAATTTTTCAGTTTTTTTTCGTCTTATGCCGAAATTGTTTTTTTGTATTTCTTGTAATATACATTTTTGTACGTCCTTATAGGGCCTATATAATATACTAAAATTGCAGCTTTGCAACACGACTTGCGATTTGTATGAAAAACTTAGATAGCGGGCCTACTGCCTTTTGAATTACGCGTTTTTATTTTCAATTACAAAGTTTGCTGACATGATTTTACCCTTTAACGAAAGAATATTAAGTGCGCTATAAGGTCATTATTGCATGTTTTTCGTAGCATAATTAGGTGAGGCGATATTAAGCCGAAATCGTTAGGAAAACTCAAAATAGCGTTAGTTTACAAAAAAGAGTACTTTTAAGAAGTCGCAAATCTCTAAAACTATAAGACCTACGGTAATACGTTAGCTCAACTTGTTGGAAATTTATTAATCTTTAAACGCTTCCTAACATATAATGTTAAAAAACGTAAGGTTTTTTTAATAAAAATCAGAAACTGAAAAATGACCGTAAATTTCGCAGTTTTTCACGTACTACGTAACTAGCACAACTTTTTTTTGCTTGCAAAATGTGGTTTTATAGTGTCCTATAGTGTCTAAACAACATACCAAAAAATGCAGCTTTACTACATGTTTTGCGAGTTTAATATACGATTTGACCGTACTACTGAGGAAAGACGACAGGCTTTGTTCGATTTTTTTTGGAGTTTAGACGACCAAAGAAAAAGGGAGTGGATAGTGCAATGTGCTACTCCAATTTCAATTATACGTAAACGCACTGAATTCCCCATAAGTAGACGTGACAAAACAATCAATTATTACATTAATGAAGGTGAAGGCAGAAGACAGGTATGTCAGCAGTTCATTAGACATACATTGGATGTTTCACAGACATTTATGTTGTACAATTTGTCTCACTGTGCTGAGGGTATATCTCAAACAGATAATCGAATTCGTCATACGGTTAACAAATACAATGAAGAGACCCAAAACCAGGCTAAGAAGTACATAGAAAATTTACCAGTATTGCCGTCTCATTATAATCGACTGCAATCGGAAAAACTTTATATATCTCAAGATTTCAAATGCGTGTCGAATCTATACCGCCTATACGTAAGATATTGCAAGGAAAAACAAGCTACATATCTCAGTGAGCGCCTGTTTAGAAACCTGTTTGAAGATTACAATATAACTTTTCACGTCCGAAAAAAGGACAAATGCAAGCTTTGCGTGAAATATGAAAATAATAAAAATGTATTAAATGAAAAAGAAACCTATAAATATCAAAACCACCTCGAAGAAAAAAATGCTTGCTAAGAACGAAATGAAATACATCGAAATATGTTGTGCAATGATAATTCGACCGTGTTGGCCAGTTTTGATCTACAAAAAGTACTAAACACTCCCCATGGTAAGAGTATGCTTTTGTACTACAGCCGAAAGTATGCGGTTTATAATTTGACTGTCTATGAATCAAACAGTCAAGATGGATTTTGTTACACGTGGGGAGAAAGTGATGGCAAAAGAGGCAGCTACGAGATTGGCACCTGCTTATATAAATATCTTCTAGACCTTGATAAAAGGGGGATCAAATATGTTATTCTCTATTGTGACTCTTGCTCAGGTCAAAATAAAAACAAAGAAAATGTTAAATCTGTGCAGATAAACTATCTTCTGCCCGGGCACACGTATATGGCAGTAGATTCCATGCATAGCGTTATAGAACGAGAGGTGCGTAATCTTATTGTATGGAGCCCAGTACAATGGTCAACTTTCATGCTCGCGGCACGAAAATCGCCACGTCCTTATAAAGTAAATACCTTGGACCACACAGATTTCATAAATTGGGAAGAATTAGCGCAACAAGTATTTACTCCAAAAACTATTTCGGACCCGCAGTTGAGACTAATAGATATAAGGATTGCTACGTTCAAAAAACCAAATGTTAATGAAATGGAAGTGAAATACACTATGAAGGCCGATGGAGACGTTTACAAATCCAGTTGGGACAAGAAAAAATGCAGGTATCAGGAAAAGGAAAAGGGAGAGGAAAAGGAAAGTCAAATGTACGCACCACGGTTGAAGTTCAATCAAATACTCTGAAAAAACTTTACTCACAGCGACTACCAATTTCTACAAAAAAAATATAAGGACCTTAAAAAACTGTGTGACGAAGAGGTAATACCTAAACAGTTCGTCCAGGATTATTTACAACTACCGTATGAAGATAAAATTGACTATTTAGATGACATCATACAAAACAATGAGGGCACAAACAATGAGGAGACTCGTGTGGATGGTGAAACTGGTAAGATCACACAACCAACTGGAGAAGTGAATAGAGCTAAACGTAAATACCAAAAAAGAAATAAGGCTGAGAGTATTAAGGATGGTGACAATGATCAGATCGGAGAACAAAACAGTGAAGTTAACGGAACTAGACGGAAATATCAAAGAAAAAATAAGTCTGCTGTGAACACGGGCCTAGCAACGAAGGGAAGTAAAAAAGAAAAAAAACAACGACTCGGGCTGCAATGAAAACCGTGATTAACAAAGGTGGCAAAAAAAGTAAGAAATAGGTCATAAGATATACCTAAAAATTGTATTGTTTTATAGCAAAGAAGCTGATCTCCAGTGAATTAAGACTTTATAGATTAAACTTTATTATGTTTTAGATAAAACTTATATCACCTTACAATGAATAAGGAGGTGGTTATGTTTTACTGTAGTCAATTAATGTAAGATGATCTTATGTGCTTTTGATTTTTGTACGCAATTTTGTTTAGAAGTTACATTCTTTCGTAAGTAATATAATGTCGTGTCATACTTCCTGGCGGTGACATGGTGTCGTACAGTATTCAAACTAACATCAATAAAATTTACATGAAATGTACGAAATTGTACGCTAGTTAAAAAAAATTGTACTACACGTACGAGACGAGAAAATGGTGTTAATCCGTCACCGCTAGGTAGCATACTTCCTGGCGGGGGTTATTTATTTTGTTATGTTGCGGCCGAGTTTTCAATGGGCATGTCAATAAGAAAATATGTACGAAAAATGTACGTTCTGGTACTAAAGCGTTTTTAGGTAGATCTATCTTATAGGTGCTTTAATTTGGTACTAAAATCATTTCAATGGAACTTGATTTATTTAACGTGTTTGATCAATTATATACATCAATAAGTGGCATGTAATCCTCGTCACACATATTTATGCATGTACATAACTATTATTACATTGTGCAGTAGGTACAGTCGACAAAAAAGTCTCCTTTACCGCTCACAAGTGCAAACATCTTACCACGGATGTGCGATACACATAGAAACTCGGTTGCAACGAACGCTCATGCTGTCGCGTGACACGACAGCATGAGCGTGTTTGCACGTGCACGTTTGCACGTGTTTGCACGTGTTTGCAGCGTGTTTGCACTTGTGAGCTGTAAAGGAGACTTTTTTGTCGACTGTACATAAACTGTTTCCCAATAATTGATAAATTATCATTGTAAATAACTTCTGTGCGCTAGGATATAGGAAATAGGAATAATACTAAGTATAATTCGTTATATTAGTAACGTACAATTTTCGTACATATTTTTTAATTGACATGCCCATTGAAAACTCGGCCGCAACATAACAAAATAAATAGCCCCCGCCAGGAAGTATGCTTCCTAGCGGTGACGGATTAACACCGTTTTCTCGTCTCGTACGTGTAGTACATTTTTTTTTAATTAGCGTACAATTTCGTACATTTCATGTACATTTTTTTGATGTTAGTTTGAATACTAACATCAAAAAAATGTCAGCCTCTGTAGACTAGTTGGTAGTGACCCTGCCTACGAAGCTGGAGGTTCCGGGTTCGAATCCCGGCGAGGGCATTCTTTGTGTATTTATTTTTTTATCACAAATGTTTGTTCCTTGGTCGTGGCTGTGTATGTATCTTAGTATCTATACGTATCTATCTATTATATATATCATCGCCTGGTACCCACAACACAAGCCTTAATTGAGCTTACCGTGGGACTAGGTTGATTTGTGTAAGATGTCCCCAAGATATTTATTTATTTTATTTATACTGTACGACACCATGTCACCGCCAGGAAGTATGACACATAATGTCATGTGCATTCATAATTTCATTAATAATTTTGATTTTTACCAATACGCAAGTCCGTTTGAAAGTTAAGTTGTTTAGTAAGTAAGATGATCTCATGTGCATTCATTATTTCATAAATAATTTTATTGTACGCAAGTTTGATTGCAAGTTACATTGTTTAGTGAGTAAAATGATCTCACGTGAATTCGTTATTGCATAAATAATTTTGATTTGAATTCGTAATTTTGTCACTAAATTACATTGTTACTTAATTACTAGTATTAAAAGTGATAACTTTGCGACGTTTTGAGATGAACGATGATTATCTTTTCAAAAATGATTATTTACGGCATTAGGAAACATATTTTTCAAATAAAAGGTAGTTGATTAGGCTGTCACATAAAATGAAAATCGAACAATGGCGATTTACTGCCACCGTCACTACCTTGTGTATGTTTTTTTTTAGTTTTTAAGACAATACATAATTAAAAACCTAAATAAGATTCAGGTTATTGTTACAGATTGAGAACACTATTTTTTTGTTTGGTTTAGTTTGCAAGATTTTGATTAAACTGCTTTTCATACTTATTAGCTGTTTTGTTATTAAATTTCCTCAACATTTTTTTCATAAATTCAACCTTATGGCAACGGAATAGGTGTGAATGTTCAATAATAAACTTCTTGTAGTGTAAGTCCATATTCTGTAAATGGTATGACTTACGTTATGCATTGCCTTTTTTTTGTGAGTTACCTTAAATTTCGAAAACTGATTTTAAAATTCTTCATAAAAATCGAGACGTAACTCCATTTTTTTTTTAAACTTAACGTAAGCACCACCTATTTTCTTAATTATAGCAGTGGTCAAAGTGAATTACTAATTATCAAATAGATCTCACAAATACAAGACAAATGAGATACACAACATTACTCGTACATTACCATAAGTAACCAAAAAGTTACAACATACTTTATGATTAGTCAAATCGTTTTTTGGCTCTCCTGAAAAGTCGTCATTTGGTGGTTACGTTAATTCATAATACAACTGACGATATGTTTTTGAAGGGATTTAATTTACCCGAGCGAAGCCAGGTATGCATCTAGTAGGTAACTTACATAGAAAAGTTATAAACTGAAATATGTATACTCCAAATCATGCGTATCTAAGAGGGACAATGGTAGACAATGCAGTGGCATGCTCCAAGTGTGTTATTTTAGATATCGATAATAAATGAATGACTTACTGGTAAAAGTAAGCAAGGACGTTGCGGAATAGAGACTCAACCATAAACTTTCCGCGACGTGTTCGTCGTCCGGGGGCGCTTCCTTCAAGTACGGCGATTGGGTGAGGCTGTCAACCACGCAAAAGCCGTATCTGTAAACCACAAGCCATGCATCATCACATGGACATATAGGTACACAAGAGTAAGTACGCGCGTAATGAACAATGTGTTATCTATTTTTACTTTTTAATTATCACGGACAAGACAACAAATGCTGTACGTCGTATAGTTACGATATTTATAGCAATTATGGCCACCTTGTCCGCTCTCATGTAGGTATATGATGGCGACTAAGCTAAATACTAATACAGGGTGGAAATTATTTTGTGGGTCAGTGAGGGCAGCTATCAGATCCAGAGTAGCTACGCAAAAACGGTCTTAGAAGACCTTCCCTCGAATTCAGAGTGCGAGGAAATGGAAATTTTTGACAAATTTAGGGGTCAAGTTACGGCAATGTACAACAGAGGCAAAAGTTAAGAAAAACTGTTTTCCAACATTTACTATGGGAATAAAGTGAAACTTTTATTACATTATCTGTCCCGGTAATTAGTCCTCCTATATTGGGTGGTCAGCCTCCGTAGCCTAGTTGGTAGTGACCCTGCCTACGAAGCTGGAGGTTCCGGGTTCGAATTCCGGCGAGGGCATTCTTTGTGTAATTTATTTATCGCGAATGTTTGTTCCTTGGTCGTAGCAGTCTATACAAGGTGCCCGTGAGGAAAGGGAAAAATTTTAACAGCATATTCCTGAGACTAAAAGAAGCAAAAAATGTTAAGTGAGTTTTGGTCAAATCTGCAAAAAAAAATTTTTTTATAAGTTTTTTTGATGTTTTGAATGCCTCAATACACAAAAAAAAGGATTTTATTAATGAAACTATCGCGAAAAATGCACTATAATTTTTTTTTTATATTTGCTAGGTAATTAAAGATTTTGTTTGTTCATTTGATGTCTGTCAATTAAGTGTGACAGGACTAGGACAACATGGTAACAAAATCGTTTCCTAAAATGCGTTTATCATAGCGTAACGGGCTAAAACGGGTTTAGGAAAAAATATAATTTTCTCCTAAAATAGACTCAATCCAGAAAACTTCATATAACATTTTTAACTTCAATTTTGGTCAGAAATCCGCTGTTGATTTTTTTCCCCTTCCTCATGGGCACCGTGTATATTTAAGTATCTATTTAATTAGTTACATGTCGCGAGCTCATAAAGAAAATAATAATGAAAATATCCAACGAAATTCAAAATACTAATAGATAGGTAGGTACTCAATGGTCATTCAACTTATTAAAATCCTTTTGAACTTAAATAAACCGTTCCAAATACAAATGTCGTGTTCGGAAAGTGTAAGTAATACTTTTTTAAATATTGACCTTGCAGTAGGTGGTACACTTCACAGTGGATGTAATATGAGAACGGGTTTTCTTAAATTTGACTAACTTCTGCTGTTCAGATTTTTTTTATCCAATACAATAACATTGTCTACGCATGAAATCACGTCGATCTGCGTCAAAATATTTTCTTATCAATATTATTAATTTTTAGGTACAACTCGCACTTGAACAAAATTTTGAAAATGCCAAAATTGTTATCTCAAGAAAATACCTAATGTCTCCTAAGACAGCTTCCTTGTATCTTCCATAGTTTCCGATTTTCCCATACTGTCCCACTTAAAAAAAACACTGTATATCGTCGCCTGGTACCCACATCACAAGCCTGAATTGAGCTTACCATGGGACTGGTCGATTTGTATAAGATGTCCCAAGATATTTATTTATTTATTATATTAAATGACAATAATTACTGCCAGAAGACTAATTAGCATAAACAGATAATGTAATAAAAGTTTCACTTTTTCAAGGCACTGGCATAGCTAGAGTCTGGCAACTGAAAGATGAGAATGAGAAATGGCGGCAAATTAATAAAATATAGAGTATGGTATCACTGAGTTGCACCCCGAAAATCAGTCTTGATACTTGTAATATATTTAAAACTTAAAATTATTTTGTTATATTACCTGTATTTATTACAATCCAAATTAATATATTATATATATGTACAGTCACCACATGGGAATGTTCAGCCACTTGGCAATGGATGCAATTTGGTCGTGTAATATTATGGGTTCGGTATTTTTCGTTAGTAGGCACGATCGCGACATGACCGATGTTCCCCGATGATATGTCACTCAAATACGAATCTTTGTTGCGTCAAAATTTCAGTGTGTCAAAACTAGTTGAAATAATAAAAATTTCTTCGTCTACGAGAATTAAGGATTAGTCATCGGCCATTATTAGACGCTAGATGTCGTTGTTCCTAGAGGAAACTGGATAACGACAGTTCTTCATAGATTTGTCTAAAACCGTTTAGTAATTTATTCGTATTTGCTTCAAATCGGAAGCCATGATTTATCTGATATTAATAGGCGACGTATTTTTTCCATTCATATTTATTTTATATAAATAGGCATGTTATCGAGCAATTTTAAATTATTTTTTCCATTGACAGAGACAAATGCTATTGCTGTCTTTATTATCATTCGTTACAGCTCAGTTGACGTTAGTTGAAAACTTATGTAATGTAACCTTTGTAGAAATATATGGCAATATATATTTTAACCTTTGACAATCTACCCATAATCTGTCAGTAGTCATAAAAATGTATAATAGAAACTTGACAGTTTCTGACTGAAATTCTAACTTTGAAAAAATACCTGTCAATGACAGCCGTTAAAAGGAAAGTGAACGAAATTACCATCAGGGCTCTGAAGTTAGATTGACGTCTCCAGGTCTAAAGCGGATGTTATAACGTAACTATAGTAACGTCAGCTTCCGGAAAAATAGCGAACAATTTTGTACATTTATGTTATTACGTAACCATGGTAATGTCACCTTTTGAAGAATACGCGAGCGGTCATTGGCTAACCGTAGCAACGACCGCCCCATTGGTCAGCAGAGTTCGGCCGAACTCGTGATACCAGCCTCATAAGAGTTCGGAACCCGATTTGTATTATTCGACCAAGTTGTGAGCAGTGGCTCAACAATCCCGTGTGGTGACTGTACATAACGTACCTGTTCCATGCAACTTTGTCTGCATGACACAATGCAATATGATGTAGGTTTGTAGGTACCTACTACTCTAAATGATGACCCATGTTATTAAATGGATCCCATATCAAATTTTAAGCCAATCTGTTTAGTTATTTTCAAGTTATAATATCATAGATTCGACACATTATCAATTTTTTACATAAAGCCCGTCCCAGAAAAAATGTCGCTTATTAATTAACATCAAAATTAGGTAAATTAAAAGAAATTACCAAAGTTTTAAACGTATTGTTATTTAAGAGGCATTAAATATCCAAAATCATGTGTGTGTTTTTTTTTAATTTTTATTCATCCAGAATCTTCTTAGTTTACTCTTCACTCCTGCCATCAAGACCTGTACATCTGCATCTGTTATCAGTTTCGACGCTTCGTTCCACTTCCGGTTGAAGTCGTCGACTGACGGATGCATTGGTTTTATATTTTAAAAGCTTTTGTTTCACGTTAGCCCAATATTTTTCAATGGGCCGCAGCTCCGGACAATTGGGAGGATTATGGTTTTTTTCCACAAATTCGATATTGTTTGCTTTATACCACTCTATAGCTTTCTTTGTGTAGTGGCACGTGGCCAAGTCAGGCCAAAACAGAACAGGCTTCTTATGCCGTTTTATAAACGGTAACAGTCGTTTTTTCAGACACTCGTTAAGGTATATGTCGTCATTAACAGTACCTTTCGCAAAATATGGAGTACTGCGTTTGCCACATGAACAAATGGCCTGCCATACTAGAACTTTTTTTGCAAATTTATCAGTTTTAATAACCTTGAACTTATCATCGACAGTTTTTCTATCGGTCCCAGAATAATAATGATGCCCAGGTAGTGACTTAAAGTCGAATTTGCAGTATGTTTCGTCGTCCATAACAATGCAGTAATTTTTTGAGGTCAATTATGAATATAATTTTCGTGATCTAGTTTTTGCGTCAGTTTGCTGCTTGGCATTTCTATTGGGCACTTTAATTTGTTTAAAACACTTTATGTTATTATTCTTTTTCACTCGTTGCACTGTAGATTTGGATATTTTAAACTTTTTAGCCAAATCTCTTACAGAGAGGGTTGGCTTCTTTTGTAAGGCTGCTATCACTTTCTTCTCAATTTCTCTATTTACAAACCCACACTTCCGACCACTTCCAGGCAGTCGCCGTATTCCACCAGTTTCCCTGAATTTTTTAACACCCTTTGAACGGTTCTTAAGGACGTATTCAGTTCCAACGCTACTTTTTTCGCAGAATTGCTCCCATATTGGACGTATTTGTACAATATATTTTCGTGCAGCTTTTCTTGGGCAGACGACATCTTTAAAAATGAATCAATTTTAGATTTTTCTTTTTCTACAAAACATTATAGAGGCCAGTACAATATTATACAGGGTGTAATCGTTAAGTGTGGCCAGGCCATAATTCCGTAAATATAACAGATATCAGAAAACTTCTTTTGAAAAACTTTTACTTAGCTTTTGCTCTTATACGTGACAATATCCAAGGCATTAATGCTAGTTGGAAAGAAGGCATAATTTACCCGGTATCTTTATCCGAGCGACCTGGGAGGAAATAAGCACGCACGAATAAGCACTCATTAAATCACCGAACTGTTACGTGAATATTGCGCCAGTGATAGTGATTTATGCCTTTAACATTCGGAACCTAAACACTGGGCGTTAAAAGTGCCATGTAAACAATTTTGAAAGAATCATAATTTATGATAATATGTATCATTAAGGGTCCTGAATAAATATTATTTTCTTTCTTTAGTTAATAGTGATGAAGGATTCGTATTAAAACTTTATGATTGTTGCTGTAAAGTGTCTCATTTGTAATTTTTAGGGTAAATATTAATCGGATACTAAAAAGGACTGAATATTAAAAACGTAAGCCCTAAATTACTACGCGTTAAGACAAGGGACTAGTAAAAACTTAATTTGAAACACCTCGTCTGTTAAAAGCTTTTCTGTGAACTGATGAGCATGATTACGATCAGTAAATTATTTGGCATTTGTACCTGTAACAGACGATGGCTTGCTGCAGCGCTGCGAGGAAGTAGCACGTGAAGATCAGAAACAGAGTGCATATGAAGTAGCGAATCACTTTAGTGTGGGATACGTACTCTTCTTCCAGACTTTGGATCATGCTGATTACCTGGACAAGTAACGATTAGTCACACAATACATATTATAATACGAGTGAAGTTTTAGTTCAGTAACGCCTTAGAATAAAATTAAATACATTTTGGAGAGTCCACGGATATAAAAATATTCTAATCACATACAAGATAAGATTTAGTTTCCAAGATCAATAGAAAATAATTGCAATCGTTACAACATTCAGGTTCAATCGTGATTCTCCTAGGAGCGTTTCAACCGCTCGGATTCGTCAAAATCATCCCAATAAATAATAATAATTTAAATATTACCGCGAGTACGAATAGCAACAAATTTGATTACTCTGGACTCCTTTTTTGGTACTGAATTAATAATAAAAATATTTTTCTCAAACATGCAATGAAATTTTAATATTGTCTTTGCGTTTCTTAAAATTAATTCAGTCATTTAAGGCAAAAATGGGGCTTTGCCGTGCAAAAGGTGGGGGGTTCGTTTTTTTAATTTGTATTGCTTAAGTATAGACTAACTATCATAAATGTAAGTTTGTGACCTTGGGGGGCCGGAGCGTCAGTCGCCATCTTGAATTAAAGAGGCTCCAATGTGATATTTTTGAAATAAAACCTCAACTGTTGACTTTGTGACAAAAATGTTTATGGGAAGTATAAAGTTAATAAAATTTCAAGTTTAATTGCTTTTCTATACGTCTTATAGATACAAAGATACAGGCGGTTAAAAATTTAACTTCCAAAAAATATACAGGTGTAAAGGCAAAACGTCGAAAGACTTTATTCCTCAATGAGCTGTAAATTCAAAGAAGCTGCAGCCACCAACATCCTTTTCCTTCACGCTTGTGGTGGATGTGATTAGAGGTGTGCGCCACGCCGGCACGGCGGCGCCGCGCCGCGCCGCGGGACCCACGCCGCCGCCGCCGCCGAAGTTTTCAAAATTCACGCCGCGACAATAATTTCACGGAATAAAATCATTTAAATTACGCGCCATGCTGATCATATTGACATTAAACAACAATATGCTTGCGACTATCGACAAGCGGTTCCCTCTAACCGAAAAGATTGTATGCGCAGCATTTCTGGATTGCAGATTTTCAGATATCGATACGCACCTACGAAAAAAATACATTACTTGGGCAGAAATCTTTCCAATTGTACAGATTTCTTTTACAGAATTCCAAGTCTACACATTCCCAATACTACAATTTATAAACCTACAGAATCCCAATACTTTAATATTCCAACATTACGGTTTCCCATGTCTACAGATTTTCAATATTACTGATTGATTCCTATGTCTACAGATTCCATATTCTCTAGATTTCACGTCTACTGATTCCCAACTGTAATGCTTTTTTCAACACACTTGCTTGTAAGTCGTAACGTAGGTCTCATTGGACCACTTTTAGGCTTATAATCCTAGGTATTAGTAGCTGTGTGTTTTTTCATTATATTATATTCTTCACATCGTCGATCCCACAGTGTCTGAAGACAAAAGTCTTCAATCAGTGCCTCCTACCGTCATGACGTACGGAGCCGAAACGTGGACACTGACGGTACGGCTGGTCCACAAGTTCAAGGTCGCTCAACAAGCTATGGAAAGGGCAATGCTCGACGTCTCTTTACGGGATCGAATCAGAAATGAGGTTATCCGGCAGAGAACCAAAGTGATCGACTTAGCCCACCGTGTTAGCAAGCTGAAGTGGCAGTGGGCTGGCCATATTATCCGTAGAACCGACTGGCTTAACGAGTTCTCGAGTGCAGATCGCGTCTCGGCAAGCGTAGTGAGTGTAGGACGCCCTCAGGCAAGGTGCAGCGACGATTTGCGCAGGATGGCTGGCAGCCCATGTAGCACGTTAGTTTTGTAAGCATTACATTTGTGCACCCGCATTTTGTGGGTAAAACATAGTGCTCCAAATTTAATCGAAATGTTACCACCTTTATGTATCCACCTATGTTTATACAAATAAATATTCTGATTCAGATTCAATGTTCCATTGACACCTATTATGCAGTAAGTTATTTATCAGGAAAATTATACTGATATTCCATCTATTTCGTCAATCCCGTCGTTACCTACACCAGTATAACGCGAAAAACTCGATTAAGACGTTAGGTTGTCTTAATTGTTAGTAAAAAGCAAAGAGTTGTCAAGAAATTTTCACTGGAGTATACATGGCGGCGATCGCTTTTCCAACATAAAGCCAAGATGGAAACTACAAATGACGATGACCAATATGAGGATTTAGATCAAAGTTCAGTGCTTCAATATTTTCAAACATTTTTTTCTGAAGAAATTTTGTTACATATTGTTACTGAAGCAAACAAATTTTCAGTGCAACGATCCGGAAGATCTATTGACTTGACTGTAAACGAATTTCGTGACTTTTTGGCAATAAAAGTTATGATGGGGATCGTTGTGATGCCGTCATATTTAGACTACTGGTCTAGACAGTTAAGATACGCACCAATAGCCGATCTTATGATTATGACTTTTAAAAGATATCAACAGCTCCGTCGATATTTACATTTTGCTGATAGTAATTTTGAAACTTCAGACAGATACTATAAAATTCGGCCCCTTGTTGAAGAAGTTAAGAAAAATTGTCGTGCTCAAGAAACTGAGAAAACATTTAGTGTGGACGAGATGATGATTCCATATAAAGGCAAGAAAGCTGGTAAACGAAGACAATATATTAAAGATAAGCCGAATAAGTGGGGTTTCAAAAATTTCGTTCGTGCTGGCGTAAGTGGCATGATATATGACTTTATATTGTACGCCGGAGAAGACACATTCCGTTTTCATAGTTTCACCGACGATGAAGCAACTTTAGGTTTTGGTGCTCAAATAGTGTTGGCTCTTTGTCAGTCAATAAAAAATAAGCCGGCAACTGTGTGTTTTGACAATTTTTTTGCATCGCCGGAGTTGGTCTACATTTTGCGTGAAAAATACGGCATATTCTCTTTAGGAACTATTCGCCGTAACCGATTGCGAGGGGCGGATGAAAAGCTTATTAGCGAGGTGCTGAAAAAAAAAGCTCGAGGTAGTTTCTCCGAAGTTGCCTGCAATACCAACAAATTGGCAGTACTGCGTTGGCATGATAACAAATGTGTTACCTTCATAAGTTCCTATACTGACTCCCAACCGGTACAAAAAATCAAACGCTATTGCAAAATTGCAAAAGCTAAAGTAGACGTTGACTGCCCTAATATGGTCAAAGTTAATAATATAATAAAACGATGATATAATAAACGACGGTGGTGTAGATTTAGCAGATATGCTAATATCGCTTTACAGAATACCATTTACATAATACCGAAGGTGGTACTTGAATATCTTTACACAAATTCTTGACATATGTATAAATAATGGGTGGATCTTGTACAAGAAAAACTGTCACTCAAAAAATATACAATCAAAACCTCTAAAAGCCTTCCGACTAGATTTATATACAGCCCTGACTAAGGTTAACAGGTCAGAACATCGTGCAAAAACTGAAGAATGCACTGTCAAAAGGCCAGTTATAGCTCGCCCAGCTGACTTTGTGCGTTATGATAATATTGGGCATTTCATGAGCACCAAATCAGAGGGTCGCTGTATGTATTGCAACAAAAAAACAGTAGTTTACTATATTAAATGCGATACCAGATTATGTTTTGTTACAGGAAAGAACCCCAGAAATTGTGTACGAAATTTTCACACAAAATAATATTTATATTTGAATTTTGAAATATATGTTTCCTGTCTAAATATTTTTTTATTTCTTTGGCAACGTCCGTCTAGCCGAACATCTCAATTAATCGATTATGTTCCATAAATTTGGCAGTGTCCGGTGTAGCGGACATTGTTTTTCTCAAGATCCGGAAAACTCAGATTTTTATTTTTATTTTTTGCATGTTTCTGAAGGTACAATTAATCGTTTTAAAAAAAATATATATCAATATCTGTGTTTCAAATCTCTGCAAAATTAAGGGTTAATGATTAAGGGAACTGTAGGTCTAAAGCTATTAAACAAATATTACATATATGTATTTACATGTCTGTAAATTACAGTTTTTTTCTTAATAAATAAGTAAAGGGACATCTCTTGTAACATATTTGCTGATATGAAAATAAACACGAAATAATAACGCAGAAAAATAATCCTGCAACTATATCTCACGTACTTAATAATAATAACTTAAGAAACGAAACCGAAACATGTTCGCTACTGGAATGAAGTGCAAGTATCAAAGCTTTTCGAATTACCTTGTGGAACCTGAGGAGCCTGTTCATGCCGGCGAATTCTCCCTTGCCAACGAACAAAAGTATGGGTGCTGTGGCTAGTACGTCCAACAGGAACCACATAGACTGTGCTTGCATTGAAGCTGTCTCCATGAACGTTATAGGTAAACCTGCAAATAGGTGGGGCTATTGAAATATGAGAAACAATAATTAATAATTATACAAGAGTTGCAAACAAACTCTGCGGGCATATTATCCTCTTGAAGTACGATTAAAAATAAATGAACCCCATCATATTCAAACGTCGAACATTAAATTTGATATTGTTTATTATTGTTTGTTTATCCGATAATGTGTGTAGATACTAATTAATATAATATACTAATTAGTAAATAAAATAGTATACATCTACTGATCGTGATCTAGGGTAGCCCACGTAGGCGGCTTACTACTAAGAAATGATCTAGCGATAATATTTTTCATATTAACATCATTATCATCATCATATCAGCCGAAAGACGTCCACTGCTGAACATAGGCCTCCCCCAAAGATTGCCACAATGACCGGTCCTGCGCCACCCGCATCCAGCGGACTCCTGCGACCTTCACCAGGTCATCGGTCCACCTTGTGGGGGGCCTACCCACGCTACGCCTTCCGGTACGTGGCCGCCATTCACATTAACATACTAGGTGATATATGTATGTACATATATCATATCCTTGTCGCTACTTGGATTTTAACTGGTAAGGATACACACGAAAGGCGCACCTTCTTCAACGTGACTCCCGGTGGACAGGTAAGCGAGCATGTCCAACACGTACACGGTGACCACCATGACATCGAAGAATCTAAACTCCAGAGGCACGGTCTTCCTGTAGATGATATAGTACGGATATACCTGTGCAAAATAATAAGATAATTTTGCATGAGCCTTCTAATCAACTTAAGTTTATCTAAATACTTAGTGGTAAAAATTGAATAAATAGAGAAATGTATAGGGCTAAATGAATTTTCTCAGTCTAGTCGGAATTAAATTGAGTTCATCTTTGAATTTTCTATAATTTGAGGAAGTTTTTATAATTTGAATTTTTTATAATTTGAGGAAGAACTCAATTAATGAATAATATTCTTTCAAACTCAAATAATTACTAATTTTTCGTAACATCAAAAAACTCGTAATGTTTCGGTCGTAAATCACTTACAATGCACACGATTAATATCAAACAAGCCACGAGCCAGTTCCAAGCTGTGAGAAGTGAAGAGTTGCGCTGCAAAATGCACGGAAAGGTCTGCCGCAGGCAAATCGGATCAGAGTCGTCGGTCATTGTTGTGTCCGTACGCTGTAAGTAAATACAATCGGACATCAAGTTGTGACACTTGTGACCGTAGAACGATGTATAGATAAATTAACGAGAGCATGGAAGTGCATATATAAATAGTAGTTTTGTATGTTTACAGGCATTCTATATTTGTATTTTAAATTTTTTCGTATAATGAGCAGCATAAAAAGAGGTTTGTTATATATTGAAGAAGTGAATTCCAAAACAATGTCAGTGTCAAATTGTGAATATTATTTATGTTGTGCAGATATTTGTACGTCTTGTTGTATTGTATCCTCTCAATAATCAGATTAATTTTGTGTTCAAATGGCAGTAAGTTATTTTGGTCCATTGAGAGTCAAAGTAAGCAATAATTATTTTTACCTGCTATAAATATTTTGAAATTGAAGTAACAAAAAATATTTTTCCCATTACACCGCTGCTAGTTAGTTGAAAAAGCTGCAGGTGTGTGTCTCTCTCTCTCTCTAATGTTTATAAATAACATTGTATCTGAGCAAACAACGAAGAAATTCACGTCCCCGAGAAATAAAAAGTTACGCACTTGTCCGTCATCAGCAGTAGACGATTTTGATCAGAGAGTCACCCGGAGAACTATATACAATTTTCATCTGTCCCATAAGCAATTACCAACCTTAAAGGCACTCCACACTGTGTTAAAATCCGATATAGATCACAAATTTGGCATTTCCACCTTACGAAAACAAATGCAAAAATAAACAAACGAACCGAAAAATATAAATGGAACATACGACTGCTAAGAATAAATTACAGTACTAAAATTGCGGAATATCGGTCTCCAGATAGACAACTAGTTTATACTGATAAAACCTACATCCACGCTTCACATGTGTCCGGAGAGGCTTGGACCGATGGAACAGAATTTGGTGTAAAAAATATCAGTACAGGCCAGCGCGGTTAATAATAGTGCACGCAGGAGGAAAAGATGGTTTTATCCCAACACGCTGTTACTGTTTAAGGCAAACCAAAAAACGGGAGATTACCATGACTAGATGAACTTTGTCAACTACGAAAAATGGTTAAAAGAAAAAATAATTCCGAAATTTAAACCTTTACTTGTTATCGTAGATAATGCGTCCTATCACGACAAAGTTTTGAATCGTGCTCCAACGTGTAATTATAATAAACAAGAAATGATGGATTGGTTAACAGAACACAACATATCGTATAGCCCGTTGATGTACACGCCCAGTTTGTGTAATTTAATTCAACAAAATAAGGAGCGGTTTCGTGAGTACCACATTGATGCAATTTTAAAAGAACATGGCCACTACGTTTTACGATTGCCGCCGTATCACCCGACATTCAATCCGATCGAAAATAATATTTGGTCTATGGTAAAAGGATATGTAGCGAAAAGAAACGTTGTTGAAAGTGAAGAAAATAAATATCGATGCGAGGAAGGGGAAAAAGATCGAATTTCAGACAATCTTATTATCAATACTTGTGACAGCTCAGATGAAGAACGTGATAGCGAGTAGCGACTAAAAGCAAAAAACAAAGGAATATTTATTTCACTTCTTGCGGGTATGTAATTTTATAAAATAAATTAAGGTAAAATTATTCTACTTTTGTTGCAAACGGTACAACCACTACAAATGCAATTCCATGTTCTCGATAATTCATCTATACATCGTTCAGGCAGATCAGGGTCATCGCTTAGTATAGCGTCAGCCCAATGCAAGAACATTATTAATTTATTACAGTCATTATTCTGATACTATCATCTTCTAATACTGACTCTGTCCGGTGACACTTCACCAACAACCTTTTATTCGTTAGTTCATCGTTATTTTGGCTCACCTCTAAAACATTAACAGAATCACTCTGCTATATTATGATTCACATATAAGTATTATGTTTGTACCAGTGAACGCACATAAACCATGGAAACATCCTGTCCGTGCAATTATGACCCAACGCAAACTACTCTTGAGTGGGCGTTCCTAAACAACTACTCCTGGAGCTGTTTCAGTTGGGCCGAATTGACAGTAATTGACGGACGTCTGAATGCGTTTCTATTAATAACGATAAAAATGAATTAAAAAGGCTTTCATGTGCTGTAGGCTGGTGTAAAACAGTCATAGTAATTCTAAGGACAGGGGAATTTACTTTTCATGTGTTAGTAAACAGATAACTTCGGTAATTTTGAATATAAATATAATAATATTTATGACATTTTTCTATACCACCGTTTTAAACTAAAACGTCGTAAGTCCATATAATTTTACAATAGCATATGACGTTTTAAAATAGTAGGAAACTATAGGCATGTCGTTATGCCCAATAAAGCAAGTTTTTTTAATTTAGTGATATTTGTTTTCAATATATTACATTTTAATAAATTCCTTTTTCTCTTTCATGGGATTGAACTACCTATTACCTATGCAAAAGTAGGTACGTAGTTCTCAAATTTATAATTAAATTTAATATTTCCATTTTACATCGCATTTAAATTTTTTCCATTCAGATTAACGCAAGATGCTGTTCGTACAGACAAATGGGTAAAAGGTGTCCGATTAGAGAGAGGAGAAAATGATTGGATGCCTTGCAAAAGATCTATAATTTGTTCTCTTAAATTCAAAGATGAAGACTTTTACTGGTCTAAAAAGGGGTTTACGCCGCTTAATAAGACCGCCATACTGATTTGTACTGTAACCGATTTGTACTCATTAGTTGACTGTTGCCATATGAAAACGTCTATTTTTCACTTTTAAAAATGCTATCAGATTCTGGTTTACCTATAGTAATTTTATTATAACGTTTAGGGTTTTTCATTTTCCTAAACTAAACTAACGCTTGACCACATTGTTCAATTTGGCCATCGTCCCATATCATATTAAGAAATTATACTATACTATACATTTTATATTCTTCTTATTACACAACAACGAATAATAATTAATTGATTATACACCGATTTTTTATATTTATATATTTGCTCCGCCTACAATTTCCTCTACTTTGCCGCAAGGTGATGACTGGTAGAGTATACCTCATGGCATTAAGTCCGCTGTTGTACTGTAAGTTTTACTTTTGTGCAATAAAGTTTAAATGAATAAATAAATACATATTTCCTTACATTGTGTTAGTCTTTTAACACTGGGTATATTTTGTATATTTATACTGCAAAAAATTATATTAATTATTTTTTAGTGAATTACTTGACTGGCTCTCTAATTTACGGCATAAACCTATCATGACACAATATTTTTAAATAACCGCAAACGTATAGGTTGCCAGTTATGAGTAGCAATAATTGCATGAAGGTTATTAGCGAATTATTGTTGCTGATTGGTATTTGTTGACGTTATATGCATTTCGCTTACACTTAACTATTCATATTAGTGCAATAGAGATGACTATAATTTAGTTCTCTCTATTTTTCATTCGAATCTGTAAACGTATCGCCTTATTTCAATGTGGGTATTTGTGTTTGTGTGCTAATAGTCCCGATAATTTGAATGGCAATGTTCTCAAGGGCGGTTTCCATCTTTATGTTCGTTCACTGGTTTGTACCTACTCTACAACATGTTTACCTTTACCTAGCTCTGTACTTTGCAATTAAATATTTAGCTGAATCGATTGTTTACAGTTCACATCGATATCATAATAAATATTCTAATATAATTATTAATGACTTATTGATTTAAACTTTCACGATTATCACTCATATTTTAAAGACAAACGGGTCTTAATCGCGTAAACTTATGTTTAATTATATCCTGACGTTTTGGGCATGACGTTACACCCGTGGTCGCAGGCAGACTGGCGAGAGAACGTATTCAACACCTTCGAGCTGCGCGGGTTATTCGAACTACCCGTACTTGGTCTTGATTATTCATTTCTAGGCTAGGGTTGTCACTAGGCCTACACACAACACTCACAATATCGAATGGTTTTAGATGGATGTTTTACCACGCTTACATTTTTGTAAATCACGGGATACCACGCGAACGAGATTCCTTGCCCCTCATTTTGATTAAAATTCCGATGTTTCTTAATTTCGATAGCTTCACGTACTTTTCGGCTATGATGTATACGCTCGGTTGAGAGGACTTTCGGGTTATAGAGCTCAATCCAGCAGTTACGCCCGGACTCCAACAAATGCTCGGCCACAGCAGACTTATTCGTTTGACGCTTTTTAACAGCCGTGATATGTTCCTTGACCCATTCGGCTATGGTACGTTAGGTTTCCCCAATATGGGAAATACCACAGCTACAATCGATTTTATAGACGCATAACGGCATATAAACGGTAGAGACATGAAATACTTATTCAAAGGCGTACTTATTTTGTTCCTTACACCCCTGATATAAGGCAAAAATGCCGGTCGCCTCGCAACATCTGAAAGTTTCTTCCTCGGTGTTCGTCTGGGGCGTAGTCTGTACATTATTATTATATCCTTTATTTAAATATTCTCTTAGGCTAGGTTGTTATAATATGGTTATAAAAGTAAAATACAATACAACATACAAAAACAATATAAAATATAAACACATTATAAAAACCTAACCTAGGGTGCCGCCGGCAACGGGGCGGGCCCAAGCTGCCAGTGGTTAAGGTCGCAGAGAGAGGAACCGACGGACTATCCGGGCCGTGTCCAGGATTACCGCCTTCTGCATCTGACCCTTGACCCAGCCATCTAGCGAGAGACTCTTAAGATGTTGGTCGAGACTCTTCGCTATTAAACCGTTCGCTGTAACGACTGTCGGGACTATGATCGTCGAGTCAACATCCCACATGGCGGTTATCTCGTGGGCCAAGTCTAGGTACTTACTGGACTTGTCCTTCTCGGCCTTCACGAGATTCTCATCATGGGGGATGGTGACGTCGACGAGCACAGCCCGGCGCTGCGATCGATCTACCAGCACGATATCAGGCTTATTGGCTACAATAGTCCTGTCGATCCCAATAGAGCGTGGCACGACCATTTTCGAGAACTGGTGCAGTTGTGTACTTGTAGTATGGCACTTCGACGTCCACAAGGCCGTATTGAAGAGCAAGCTGCTGGTGTATAATACTGGCTACGAGGTTATGTCTGTGCAAGTACTCGGTGTTAGCAATCTGAGAACAACCGGAAATAATATGCCTGAGTGACTCACCGGGACGGCGGCATGCCCGACAAATGTCGACCGTACCGTCCTTCAGGATATATTTCCGGTAGTTATTCGTCATGATAACCTCGTCAGCAATTGCACAGGCAAAACCCTCGGTTTCTCCGAAGAGGTCCCCGAATCGTAGCCAGTTCACCGACGCGAGCAGCGTTCATCTACGTCAGGTCCCGTGAGGGCCTTGTAGAACCGCCCGTGTAGCTCCTTGCTCTTCCATACCGCTTTGCGGTCGTCGGTGCTTAGTACCACAGGACTGCGCCAGTTCTCTTTTGCCAAGGAGAGCGGCGTGAAGTTCCGGTCTACTGCCACCACATCACGATGCATCCCGCACTCATTGTTTAGGAAAAAGTTTCTAAGATTGTACATCTCGCGGTTGTGGAGGTTTTTGGCATTTAAGAAGCCGCAGCCCCCACACCTCCGCGGGATGTACAATCTCATAACTGATGAGCGCGGGTGTAGCATTCGATGTGTGGTAAGCAGTGTACGGACCCTTCGATCCAGGGCGTCCAGCTCGGTCTGAGTCCACCTTAGTACACCAAAGGAGTATGTGAGTATGGGTATTACCCAGGCGTTGAAGGCGCGCACTTTGTTACCTCCTGACAAAAGAGTGTTAAGTACTTTTGTGAGCCGGCTGAAAAAGCGCTCCTTCACCGCTTGTCTAATTCCCATATCTTCAATACCCAAAGACTGTGACATACCAAGGTATTTATAGGTTTCTGCTTCCGAGATAGATCTGAACGACATTGTCTCAGAAAGTTGTAAATTTGTTGAATTTACTACTTTCCCCCGCTGCACATGCATAACCGCACACTTATCGACACCAAACTCCATATTGATGGCACTACTGAAGACTTCTGTGGTTCGCAGTAGTTCCAACAAGTCTTGGCTATTTGGCGCAAATAATTTGAGATCATCCATATACAGAAGGTGAGAAATGACTTCACCCTCTCTCCGAAGCCGGCAACCTAGTCCTGAATTCTTCAGCAGGGTGCTGAGGGGATTCAGAGCTAGGCAGAACCATAAGGGACTCAGACTGTCACCCTGGAATATTCCTCGCTCGATCCTTATGAAGTCCTGCGGGCCAGAGGGGTCATCTCCGCATCCTGGTTGACAAAGGACTGTGGTCCACTGCCCCATACACGCGCCGAGAAAGGATTTTAAAGCTGCATCAACTTTATACAGCTCCAAGACCCTTCCCAACCATGAATGAGGCACCGAATCATAGGCCTTCTTGTAGTCAATCCAAGCGGCGGAGAGGGCCCCTTTGTTACGCCGGACTTGCTGGCAAATAGTCATGTCGATGAGGAGGAGCTCTTTAGTACCACGGGACCCAACCTTACATCCATTTTGAGCAGAGGCCAGAACATTGTTCGCAACAATGTGCGTGTTAATTTTTGCTCTCAAAATGGATGTAAGGAGCTTGTAGAGTGTAGGCAAGCACGTGATGGGTCGGTAGTTTTTCAGTTCCGTGGTACTACCGGACTTGTCGAGCAGGAAGGTTACACCTGTTGTTAAGGAAAGAGGCAGGGAACCAAGCTCAATGGCTTGTTGGAATTGCGCTGCTAATCGCGAGTGAGAGCACCGAAACCATTTTAGCCAGAAGTTGTACAATCCGTCCGGTCCAGGACTTTTCCAGTTCTGGGCCGGTCGGATGGCACAACTTACGTCATCGGGGCTGATGACAACTGCCTCCATAGGTTCGATGGTCTCGCACTCACGTTCAACAACGTTCATCCAATCGCCCTCGATGTGTCCGACGGGCACCGACCAGATGCTACGCCAGAAATCAGTCATGGCAGTAGCATCCGGTAGATGCGCGTCGCACAAATGATGATCGGTTCCCTCCCACCTTCGGTATAACTTCCTTTGGTCACTTTGAAAGAGGCGGTTCTGTTGAAATCGATCCACACGCTCTCTGTAGCGGCGGATACGGCTTGCCCATGCGTAAACTTTCTGCTTCAGAAAGTCAATGCACTCTGTGAGGTTGGCCATGTAGTCGCAGGGCATGATGCCCATTCCCGCGAACGCCTGGTTCACAAAGCGCATTACTCGAGGGCGGTTATTGCCCCCCCTGAAGCAGATCAGCTTTGCAATGAGGGTCCTAAACCAGTCGATACGTCGCTCGATCCGCACTTACCATGCGGGGACACCTCCGGCGGTCCTAGGTGCACGGTCAGCGTACGGAAACTTGACTCGAGCAACACGGCACGCCGCGATGGCCCCACAGTACATGATCGAGTGCGTATCGTCCAAATCTTTACTGGACCGTATGTACGGCTCCAGTAAAGCGTTTAGGGCTCCCATTAGCGCTAGATTACGTCTATTCATGTGCAAGCGTGGTAACCGTGGCCTAGAATTGGGTGTGGAGCGATATTCCATAATCGTCTCTTCCAAAGTCCTCCTCAGATGCTCATCAGTTGCAGTACTTACACTCTGACTCGCGAAATTTTCCTCATCGGCACTGGAATCAACCCGCGGCGCCCCCGGTGCCAGGTCGGGTGTCGGCACCGGATCCGGCAACGTGGCGGGCGGGTCCCGCGCCGAGGTGGAAGCTGCACGAGTCGAGAGAGCCTGCAGGCGTAGCCGATCAAGTGTCGAGTCATCCAAACGTTTAGAACGTAGAATGACCCGCACCTGATCCGCTAGCCGTTGCTCCGATACGGCGATGGCGGGTTCAAGAGCCTGAAACAGAGGCAGAATCCTGGAACGGTACGCGGTTAGTCTGGTTCCCCCCTCTGTAGCCTGGTAGTAGGCGCGCATGCAGTTCTCATTCATCGTCTGAGTCCATCGCATGCGACGCACTACACCACCGGCAGCGGGAGCCGTGGGCGGGGCAGGATGTCCCGCGGGCCCCAAGCGTGCCGGCAGCGGTGGCCGCCCTCGTCGCGCAGGTGGTCGTGGCGGCGGCGGCGGCGGCGGCCCACTCTCGTCGCTGGATTCGCCTCCGTCGGGCGCCGTAGCAAATTCATCGCCCGACGACGATGTGGACGATGAGCAGGACGAGGCGGGCGATGGTGAAGGTCGTGCGCTGGTGGTGGTCTCCGCTCTGGTTTTACTTCGTGTTTGCATATTTGAAATATTATGTGCGCATACACGCGTGACCCCGTTTTTATTGACATAAATGTCAAAATGGTCGCATGGTAATTAGTCGGAATTTTGCGTGCTCGCAAGTATTTATTTTCGTCGCCCCCATGTCTTCGACGTTTTTGCGGCACAAGATGGGTTTTGTTGCCATTTTCAGGTAAAACACGCGTATAAAAATAAATATTTAGCAAATCATATTTACAAACATGTCTGTCAGTGTCAGCGGCCCGTTTTTTTTTTATTATTATTATTATTATTTATTTAATATAATATTTATACAGTATTACAGTAGCAAGACTAATACACTGTTAAACTATACAATAACACAATAAGTACTTATGTAAAACTAAAACTTAAAACACTTTGAAAACACTAGACTCCCTTTTATCCGTCACCTCACAAAATCTCGGGCATTCCGTACACACATCCGTCCATCGCCACGTAAGAAGGTCACACTCGGGTGCTGACACCAGGAGCGCATTCAGCAGGGCTAAGGCACGAGGAATCGGCGAGTTTCTATAGGCCACCGTGCGTGCCATTGGCACCGCTAGTAGAGGCCGCACTCGCGGTCTGAGGGTTATTTTTAGGCTTAGGACTTTTCATAGCATATCGTGGTTCTAAAATCCTTGGAGCCGCTATGTGTAAAATTTTCGAAGTCAAAGTCAAAGTATATTGTAATATTAAATATAATGATTTATACATACTCTCACATCGTTACTGAATTAATTTTAATCGAACGTAATTAATTTTAAAAAACGTTCTTGATTTCATAAAAATTACATACTAAATTAGTTACCTACTTATACCAGAACAGACAGCATAAAAAACTAGACAATTAGTGTTCAAAACAAACTTAAATAGCGATGAAAATGGCGAAAGTATCATGTTGTTTTTCTCGAAAGTTTCGAATCTGATTGTATAGATTACATGTAACTTCCGAACAAGAAACAAAACTGACGTTACCTTTGAAGTAAATAGACTTCACTTCACATTGATATCACATAGAGCATAGATTAATGATTCCAATTTATAAGTATTTTATCATAATTTAAACTGTTTAGTCAACTGATATTGAGATTTAGTCTGAGCAAAATGAAAAGTCACGTGTTTGTACTAGAGCCAATACATTCGGAGTATAATAATTCAATAAAATAATGCAAAAAAAAAGTATTTTACACGTAAACCACTGCTATTATAAAATGCACTGTAAACTTATATACCTATTTCATTATACTGTTTAATTTACTTATAAGGTACACCCGGGTAAGACCGGACTATTTTTTGGTGAGTTGAAAGGATGTCACAAAAAAAAAAACAAAAATTTATTCTCACTAACTTTTACCTGCAGATGTGTGATGCACGTGATAAAAAAACAAGCTTTCAATATAAATTTACTTGATGCCACTCAGCCGAATAGCTTAGGAGTAAACGTAAAGTCACACTTGCACTATTTTTTTCCAAGACACCCAATCGAAAAACCTTCTTGGCTTATGATCGGACTAGTATCTCATTTCAACTCTAAAGTAAGGAGAAGAAGGTGCATAGCTTCCTGTTAAAGATGGAATCTTATCTCCAAAAAATCTCGAAAAAACCACTTATTTTTAAACGTTCGTAGCTCACGACTGATGCGGCTGAGTGTTCGGAAGTTACATGTAATTTATACGAAAGATTCGAAACTTTCGAGAAAAACAACATGATACTTTCGCCATTTAACGTATAACTAACTATAGACCGATTTCCTTTCTGCCTACGTTATCTAAAGTAATAGAGAAAGTTATAAATATTAGACTTAAATCTTATCTGGGAAAAAACAACCTATTGTCGTCTAATCAATACGGTTTCAGAGAGCGTAAATCTACCGCTGATGCGGTTAGGGATGTAACTTCATATATCGTTGAACAAATGGATCATAATAAAAAAGTGTTAGGAATATTTCTTGACATAAAAAAAGCCTTTGATACGGTCTCTGTTCCCATTCTAGTCAAAAGGTTGGAAAGTGTTGGAGTTCGAGGCGTCCCACTACAACTACTTACCGATTATATGACAAACAGAACACAGACAGTGAGAGTAGGTGAACATCTTAGTACAGAAGAAAAGGTATTGTATGGAGTTCCACAAGGTAGTGTCCTCGGACCTACCCTTTTCTTAATTTACATCAATGAGCTATGCAATCTGACTTTCATTAATGGTAAAATTACAACATTTGCTGATGACACAGTGCTGGTTTTCCGGGATAATACGTGGGAAAATTTGGCTAAGACGGCCCAACTAGGTTTTGACCAAGTGACCAATGTGGTTAGACTATAATCTTTTAAGCTTAAATTCCTCAAAAACCAAGTATATTACCTTTTCTATACGTAGTAATACTCAGCCTGTTCCTGGTACAGTCTCGATAAAAGCTCATTCATGTCTGCAAGCAGGTAAAAATATCCGAGATTTACAACTGCCTGATTGTACGTGTTCCCTTCTTGAAAATACGGATTCCGTTAAATATTTAGGCATAGAATTAGATAGAAATCTTAACTGGAACAGACATATTACAAATTTAACTAAAAGGGTTAGAAAACTAATTTACATATTTAGGAATCTCAGGCACGTTTGCGATAGTAAGTTGTTAACCACCATATACTATGCACTATGTCAATGCATTACAACTTATTGTGTATCGGCATGAGGAGGTGCCACGAAAACTACGTTAATTTCTTTAGAACGTGTCCAACGTGCTATACTGAAAGTCATGAAGTTCAAACCCTTTAGATATCCAGCTAAATTAATTTATAAAGATACAGCGGTTTTAAGTATAAGACAGGCGTTTATAAAGGACCTGCTACTAGCTCAACATAAAATTCAGCCTGACTATCCTACTTCTCGTCGCAGGCTTGATATTGTTTATTCTATCCCGTCATGTAGGACAGCTTTTTCGCGAAGATTTCAACGAATTCTTGGACCCAAATTGTACAATAATGTGAGTAAGTACTGTATTCAATTACGTGACCTAAATCTTCGGTTGTTAGACGTGTTTCTGAATTCTCTTACCTATGACGAAACAGAAGATCTTATGAAGTAAATGGCAGGATTAACCTTGACTCATACTGACACTGTATGTGTACTATACTGTATAAGTTAAGGTTCGCACACACATACATACACACACACACACACACACACGTACCTACATCTACACATTCTGCTACCTTCCTTAAATATTATGATTTAATTAATAAATAAGTAAGTACCTACTGGTGAACTGATGAAAATTGTTGCTTAAGTATTTCAACGACAAATGGGTCTTAATTGTGTAACCTTACATTAAATATTACCCTGATGTTTCGAGCGCGACGTTGCGCTCGTGGCCACAGGCAGAATGACATTTGTCCTTGAAATAATTATTAATAAAAATCGTGCAAGTTTAAACTAATACATTGTTGCTCACATTCAATCACTAAGTATGTACCCACAAGTTGCATTACTAACTTTTTTCTCTTTTCCTTTGTATTTCTTTCTTTCACTATTGTACCTTGTACGTTATGTAAGATAATTTTTACTTCACTGTAATACAGTTTTTTAACTAGTTCAGGAAGTAATGAACTCATCTACACCTTCTGTAAAACCTCAACATATTGGTGCATAATGTTTAGTACATAGTAACCTAGTTAAGCTGATGAATTTTGTACTTAATGGTTAATGGTTCTGTTACACAATAAATAAATTTATTATTTATTTATTATTATTTATTTATTTATTTATTATTTTCATCGCTATTTCCGATCTAGGAGGCTTTTTCTCTCTAGTTTTTTATGGTTTCTGATATAACTAAATTCGTATGCACTTTTTATGAAATCAAGTTCGATATTTAAAATTAATTATGTTCGATTAAAATTAACTCAGTAACGATGTGACAGTAGGTATAAATCATAAGTCATTATAGAAAGTGAATAGAATATTACAATATACTTAGACTTTGACTTCGAAAAATTTTCACATAGCGGCTCCAAGGATTTTAGAACCACGATATGCTATGAAAAGTCCTAAGCCTAGTTATTTTTTTTAGGTCCGGTACAAAAAATCTAACTAGCTTCTGTACTAGTTCCGGGCAGTCAGATTCACCACGGAGGACCCTACATGCAAACATTAGCAAGCATGTGTTGCGTCTCACCTCCAAGGAATTGAACCCAAGAGTCCCAAGAATGTACTTAGTAGGATACAAGAACGGATAGTATCCATTCAGTTTCTTATACAACATTCTTAGGAACGTTTTCTGGACCTTTTCCAAGAGTAAAATGTAGGTGGATTCATGGGGGTTCCAGACAAGCGCGGAAGCCTCTAATTTGCTTCTTACCAGAGCATAGTAGAGAACTCTGATGGCACCAGGATCATTGAAATCTTTGACATTACGAGCGACAAACCCTAACCTTCGAAAGCAAGTGGTAGCAAGAGCTCTAATGTGATCATGGAAGGTCAGTTTCGTGTCAAAAATTACTCCAAGGTCTTTCACAGAGTCAACTCTGGTAATAGGCTGAGATCCCAGTATATATTGGGCACATATGGGACCGTTGGCTCGACTAAAGGTGCAAACTTGACACTTAGCTGAATTGAAGCTAAGTTTGTTAATCAAGCTCCAACGGAACATAGATGTGATGTCCTCTTGAAGCGATTTACAGTCCGCCTCGTTTTCAACCCCGTAAATAAGTTTTAAATCGTCAGCATAAAGGAGGCAACAAGCATTACGAATTACCGACGGCAAGTCATTTATCATAATTCCAAAGAGGAATGGGCCTAAAATTGAACCTTGACTGACGCCAGAACGGGTGTAATACGGATCCGATACAAAATGACCATGCTGGACGTATTGTTGTCGATCGCACAGATAACTAGCGAAAAACATCAACAAGTTCTTACTGAAGCCAATAACGTCAAGTTTATGAAGCAGGACATCATTATCGACCCGATCAAAGGCTTTACAGAAATCAAAGTATAGAACATCCACTTGAATGCCTACGTCGAGATGCTCCGCGATATAATCGGTTAGAGTCAGGAGGTTAGAGGCGACAGACCTTTTCGCTCTGAACCCGTGCTGAGCATCGCAAAGAAAGGGTTTCACCTGTTCCGAAAGAGTTCTGTGCAGAATTGACTCGAAGAGTTTTGCTAGGGCAGAGAGAACGGCTATTGGTATATAACTTTCCACATTACCGTTATCACTAGTCTTAGGGATCGGCGTCACCCTTGACGTTTTCCATTGCTGAGGATAAGTGTAAGTGGAAAGAGCTAAATTAAATAAAAAGTGTAAAGGCACTTTAACCCTTAATTCGATACCGGGTAAAATACTAGACATCCAAAATACAAAAATCTACACAAGAAACCAAAACGCTGAAGCGAAAACTAAGCAGTGTAAGTGTATTGCATAATGATTATTATTTTGAAAAAAAATGTGTCTAGCCAACAGAAACGCTAGTTTGTCATAAATCGCTGCCAAGATACCCAATTGGGAAGGACACGTCGCCCGGCCTAACGTTAACAATTTTTTTTTCGTAATTTTGTATGATAAGGTATTGTTTAATTTGCACATCTATTTAACTAAATACTTGAAGTACATATTTCTATTTAATTGAAACTTCCAACACAGTTCATCTATGAGTTTATACCTTGCAAAGTAGAATGTCTAGTATTTTTCCCGTTGGCAACTACGCCATGTTTTATGTTGTTGTTGCTATGTCCAGTATATTTCCCGTTGCCAATGATACGGTGTTTTAACTATGTCCAGTATTTTTCTCGTTGCCAATGTTGCCGTCCTTCATCAACACATTATAATTTCGAGTAAAACCACTCAAATGAAATGAAAATGGGACACTTTTTATGTAAAAACCAGTACTAAGTGACCTGCAATAACATCTATGTCATAATATCGCTATATGGCCATTTTTTTACTTACTACTCATAACGACGTAGGTACTAATAACGAAATAGATCTTCGCACTCAATGAGCTTTTGCTGCCCAATATATCAAAGAATTATTAATATATTTATATATTATTTTTATGTAATGTATTTCTAATAAAGCTGTGTGATTTCAAGTCCAAAAAAAGTTTCCTAGATGCCGAAAACTCAGACGAGGAAGATGCTGCACAGCAGTACTGAAAACAGCATATTTTCAGTGACTCACAGTATTGATTTTCGATTGGAGTGACTTAATTTCTTTTATTTAAGTCCAACAAACATGTAAACAAAAGTCAATCTGAAAAAAGTTTTGCTTCCCGTATGATAAGGACATCATTCGGACATCGCTGTTGATTATGAGCCAAGTAAACTAAGCCACTCTAAATGCATTGATTTTACTAAATTGTGAACCTAAATCGTAGAACCTGTGAACTACAAATGGAAAAAAGATACACTGAAATCACAGGCTGACATAGAACCAAGTGAATTTAAATTTACCATTTATAAAAACTTATATTTTTCTATGTCAGCCTTGAATTTCAGTGTCCCTTTTTTTTCATTTGTAGTCCACAGGTTCTAAGATATTACTACTTACTTATTGAAATTTTAAGTTTTTTAATAAGGATTTTAACATAAAATATCTTGTTTCATATAATATATGTAAAAAAAATTAAAAATATAATAAACTACATTAACCGTACAATTGGCAATGGCAAAAATACTGGACGTTCAAGCCCAATACCTATTCACTGCATAGTTGCAACGTGCAATATACTTGACATATGATTTCTGAAAAACTATCCATAAGCGATTTTTTTTATTAATTTTCTGTTATTTAAAATCATATAAATAGGCATAAAAACTATAGTTTTATGTATTTTTTCAAAAAAAGTGTCGTTGTCGATTCAAGGGTTAAGATGGTCTACACAACCTTTTATAATAAATTCAGGTAAATTATCGGGCCCCAGCGCACTATTTGATTTCAATTTTTTAATAGCGAGCTCCAAATCGTGCATGGAAATGTTATTTACTTGGATAAGGGTGGCTGATGCTTTCTGACTCGCTTCTTTTCCGAAGTTAAGATCAAGACGCGGGGGTTCTGGTAAAAAAACGCTCGAAAAATACCGAGCGAAAGCCTGTGCTGTTTCAGAACCAACGAATTGCTTATCTTCTAGCGAGACCTGCGCCACAAACCCCCCCTTGGACCTGAGACCCCCCACATGCTGCCAAAACTGACGAGGGTTAGATTTTAACTTAAATTGTATATCTTTTTTTTTTTTTTTTTTTTTTATACCACGTCGGTGGCAAACAAGCAAACGGCCCGCCTGATGGAAAGCAGTCACCGTAGCCTATGGGCGCCTGCAACCTCAGGGTGTCACATGCGCGTTGCCGACCCAATAAAAATAACGTTGGCACAACAAATAAGTGGCTCCACTCCACCTGATCGTAAGTGAAAAGTAGAGCCCAAATCGCGGCGGCAACGAACAGGAGACAATTAGTAACCTGTTAGTTGCCACCGCCTTGCTGGCCCGCTAGATGCTGGTAAATACACCGGCTGACCCCGAAACACGGCAAACACGAAGGTAAGTCATTTCACGGGCGTTTACACCGAATGTACGGTGGTAGCCAACCAGGCGGGTACTAGTAAAAATACCCTACCACCGGCTGAGAAGCTGGATACTCAGTATTTCCCTTAGTCGACTCCTACGACACCCACGGGAAGAGAACGGCGGTGATTTTTGTATTCTTACTCCGTCACCGCACGGAAAAATATAGTCGTCATAGGCTGAAGCTATCCGTCTTTTAATTTCGGCCCTCAGTTTCGAGTATTCGCCATTACATATACATCACTACTTTTAGAAGCCTTCCACTCACGGTGCAAGGCTGCTTTAAGCTTAATGTCTCTGATCAAATCCGCTGTAAACCATACTGGATACCGCCTAGTGCTCTTTTTACTGCGAGTTTTTTTCGGGCAACAATTGTCAAAGATATTATAAAGAATATTATAAAATATCTCTACAGCCTGACATACATCATGACTTTCGAGAACATTCTGCCAGTTCACTTCGGATACCAATTGGTATAACAACGAATAGTTTCCCTTAGCAAAATTCCAATCTCTCAACTGGTTGAAGTTGCTAGGATCAATGTGCTCGGCGGGTGGATACCGATCAACTTCACCGTCCAAAGGAATACAGATATCAAGAGGTGGATGATAATCGTCTCGTCGCGGGACAAGACCACCCCCATCCACCTCGCGCACAGACACTCCTTGTATGCGCTCCGATATCAGCACGACATCAAGCATTCCTCCGTATGCATTCATCACGTTATTCATCTCGCGCAGACCACATACAGATAAGAAGTAGGCATAATAACACAACACATTTTGAGATGTGTACCGAGGGTTTAAGTTAAGGTCACCAACAATAATTACAACTCCCTTTTTTAAATTAGCTATTACATTCTCCACAGACTGAAACAATTTCATATACACGTCATCAGCAGCTGAGGGAGGTATGTAAACGACACAAATATAACACAGGGTACCAAATTTACTAATCGTCACCCACAGATCCTCACAGTTAGGAGATTCAAGATCACGACGGCGTTGGGGCATAAGTTCGGATCGCGCAGCAACGAGCACACCGCCGCCACGCGCTCCCGTGGCTCTATCACGACGTAACACGCTCCAGTCACCGTTTACAATTTCTGAATCACTTACTGCCTCCGTCAAAAAAGACTCTGTTACCGTCACAAAATCACAGTCTAAGTTCAGCAGGTTTAGTCTAAAGAAGTTAAGCCTAGTATTGAGACCCCTTACGTTTTGATAAATAAGATCCAAAGACAGTTTTTAACCATATTTTTGCCTATTGCTGACTGATTTTAGATTGGCTATGCTTGATTTGGGATTTACGAAAAGTCCAGGGTCGGATACGTGCATTATCGGGCCAGACATCCGGAGACAAACAGGACTCGTCGAGGGCAGGGGGAACTCCAATCTTAAACGACTTGTAGTCACCTTTGGGCTTAAGTTCGTCAACTGTGCAAGCTGTACTCTGGGTGAGAGAGTGAAGATACGTCCGTATTTCCTCTACCCCAGAAGCCATGTTCCAGAGGTGGATGTATCGACGATTATGTTTTATATTTATTATGTATTAATTTCTCTTCAAAACCTCCTGAACGTGCGATGACTCAATTTCCAGAAATTCAGGGTCACAAAGATCAGGTGCTCTCTTCGTTAGCGAATTAACCTTAATACCTGTCAGTGTGAGTGGGCTTCCTACAGACAGTGTGCGCCAAAGAACCATCACCTCGACCTATCACCTTTACGTCCAGAAAAGGCAAACTGCGCTCCGATATCAGCACGACATCAAGCATTCCTCCGTATGCATTCATCACGTTATTCATCTCGCGCAGACCACATACAGATAAGAAGTAGGCATAATAACACAAAACATTTTGAGATGTGTACCGAGGGTTTAAGTTAAGGTCACCAACAATAATTACAACTCCCTTTTTTAAATTAGCTATTACATTCTCCACAGACTGAAACAATTTCATATACACGTCATCAGCAGCTGAGGGAGGTATGTAAACGACACAAATATAACACAGGGTACCAAATTTACTAATCGTCACCCACAGATCCTCACAGTTAGAAGATTCAAGGTCACGACGGCGTTGGAGCATAAGTTCGGATCGCGCAGCAACGAGCACACCGCCGCCACGCGCTCCCGTGGCTCTATCACGACGTAACACGCTCCAGTCACCGTTTACAATTTCTGAATCACTTACTGCCTCCGTCAAAAAAGACTCTGTTACCGTCACAAAATCACAGTCTAAGTTCAGCAGGTTTAGTCTAAAGAAGTTAAGCCTAGTATTGAGACCCCTTACGTTTTGATAAATAAGATCCAAAGACAGTTTTTGACCATATTTTTGCCTATTGCTGACTGATTTTAGATTGGCTATGCTTGATTTGGGATTTACGAAAAGTCCAGGGTCGGATACGTGCATTATCGGGCCAGACATCCGGAGACAAACAGGACTCGTCGAGGGCAGGGGGAACTCCAATCTTAAACGACTTGTAGTCACCTTTGGGCTTAAGTTCGTCAACTGTGCAAGCTGTACTCTGGGTGAGAGAGTGAAGATACGTCCGTATTTCCTCTACCCCAGAAGCCATGTTCCAGAGGTGGATGTATCGACGATTATGTTTTATATTTATTATGTATTAATTTCTCTTCAAAACCTCCTGAACGTGCGATGACTCAATTTCCAGAAATTCAGGGTCACAAAGATCAGGTGCTCTCTTCGTTAGCGAATTAACCTTAATACCTGTCAGTGTGAGTGGGCTTCCTACAGACAGTGTGCGCCAAAGAACCATCACCTTGACCTATCACCTTTACGTCCAGAAAAGGCAAACTGCGCTCCGATATCAGCACGACATCAAGCATTCCTCCGTATGCATTCATCACGTTATTCATCTCGCGCAGACCACATACAGATAAGAAGTAGGCATAATAACACAAAACATTTTGAGATGTGTACCGAGGGTTTAAGTTAAGGTCACCAACAATAATTACAACTCCCTTTTTTAAATTAGCTATTACATTCTCCACAGACTGAAACAATTTCATATACACGTCATCAGCAGCTGAGGGAGGTATGTAAACGACACAAATATAACACAGGGTACCAAATTTACTAATCGTCACCCACAGATCCTCACAGTTAGAAGATTCAAGGTCACGACGGCGTTGGAGCATAAGTTCGGATCGCGCAGCAACGAGCACACCGCCGCCACGCGCTCCCGTGGCTCTATCACGACGTAACACGCTCCAGTCACCGTTTACAATTTCTGAATCACTTACTGCCTCCGTCAAAAAAGACTCTGTTACCGTCACAAAATCACAGTCTAAGTTCAGCAGGTTTAGTCTAAAGAAGTTGAGCCTAGTATTGAGACCCCTTACGTTTTGATAAATAAGATCCAAAGACAGTTTTTGACCATATTTTTGCCTATTGCTGACTGATTTTAGATTGGCTATGCTTGATTTGGGATTTACAAAAAGTCCAGGGTCGGATACGTGCATTATCGGGCCAGGCATCCGGAGACAAACAGGACTCGTCGAGGGCAGGGGGAACTCCAATCTTAAACGACTTGTAGTCACCTTTGGGCTTAAGTTCGTCAACTGTGCAAGCTGTACTCTGGGTGAGAGAGTGAAGATACGTCCGTATTTCCTCTACCCCAGAAGCCATGTTCCAGAGGTGGATGTATCGACGATTATGTTTTATATTTATTATGTATTAATTTCTCTTCAAAACCTCCTGAACGTGCGATGACTCAATTTCCAGAAATTCAGGGTCACAAAGATCAGGTGCTTTCTTCGTTAGCGAATTAACCTTAATACCTGTCAGTGTGAGTGGGCTTCCTACAGACAGTGTGCGCCAAAGAACCATCACCTCGACCCTCGTTTACGTCCAGAAAAGGCAAACTACGCTCCGATTCCAATTCATATGTATGTGAATTTGACTTTAGTATGATTGGAATTAAGATACTGTAGTTATAGCTCAATTTCATGCTTGCCACCTCTCATCACGGGTGTAACATCATGCCCGAAACGTCAGAATATAATTAAACGTAAGTTTACGCGATTAAGACCCGTTTGTCTCTGAAATATAAATGACTTATTTGTAATTAGTTAATCTGACTCTTGTTTGTTATTCTCACCGTTAATCATGTTTATTAACATCAACGAGATGTCCTAATGACTTTTGTCTGTAATTAGAATAAGTAAATGTTTGTTGTTCTCATCGTAACTAGTAGCCCACCTAAAGAAGACCAAAAGTTGCCTATCGGGGGAAATAACTCGTGTATAAGCGAATTTTGGCATAGTTGTAGGGAATGGTGTTTTAAACCACATACTAAAAGTACTGGTGGTTAGGGGTTGAGCTAACGGGGGGAGGGGGATGTAAAGGTCCTTATTTTTAATTTTTCGTAAATAACTCGTAAACCGTGGCTTATAGCAAAAAACGGTCTAGTACATAAGTAATCTACATAAAATTCTCTACAAAAATGGTATACACATGTTTCCTCTGGGATCAATACGTCATGAGATAAGAAAGCCCGAAGTTGGACACAATAAAAATAAACACATTTGTTTAAGTAGGTATGGCACATACAGAATGCTCGCGAGCATTCCAAAAGATTTCAATGCTCAATTCCTGACCATATTTAGAGTCTTTAATGTTATATAAAATTTCCTGGATTCGGCTTGGTTTCAGAGATAATCAACCTTTTTTTCGAAATAAGTTTTTCGACGTAACTCATCATAAAACTTCTTTTTGATTACAATGCTACCACAAGGTGTTTTAATATTACCACACCTTTTGCCTGGCAATCAAAAAATGGGAATAAACTTGACGAAATAACCAGTCCCTAAAAAAAATATTAAAATAAATAATTTCAACAAATTGTTGTTGTGACACAAATTACTGGAAATGTTAAAAAGTATGCAAAAAGTCAAAAAAAAAAAGGAAAAAATAATTTTTTTTGGTGGTATTTGACATTAGGTCTTATAATAATTGTTTTGATGTCTAGAATGCATAGTAAAAATCTTTTGACGATGATTATGAAAATATTTTAGGTTTAGAAGATAATTAGGAATTTTATTTTTACAAATAAGCATACAGGGCGCGCCCGGGCGCGAGCATTCCAAAAGATTTTAAGTATGCATTCCAGATATCAAAATAAACAAAAAATATTATGAGACCTAATGTCAAATACCACCAAAAAAAAAATTTTTTTTCTCTTTTATTTTAGACTTTTTGAATACTTTTTGACATTTCCAGTACTTTTTATCATAACAACAATTTGTAAAAATTATATATTTTAATATTTTTTTTAGGGACTGCTTATTTCGTCAAGTTTATTCCCATTTTTTGATTGCCAGGCAAAAGGTGTGGTAATATTAAAACACATTGTGGTAGCATTGTAATCAAAAAGAAGTTTTATGTCGAGTAACGTCGAAAAACTTATTTAGAAAAAACGGTTGATTATCTCTGAAACCAAGCCGAATCCAGGAAATTTTATATAACATTAAAGACTCTAAATATGGTCAGGAATTGAGCATTCAAATCTTTTGGAATGCTCGCGAGCATTCTGTATGTGCCATACCTACTTAAACAAATGTGTTTATTTCTATTGTGTCCATCTTCGTGCTTTCTTATCTCATAACATATTGATCCCAGAGGAAACATGTGTATGCCATTTTTGTAGATAATGTTATGTAGATTACTTATGTACTAGACCGTTTTTTGCTATAAGCCACGGTTTACGAGTTATTTACGAAAAATTAAAAATAAGGACCTTTACACCCCCCTCCCCCCGTTAGCACCACCCCTAACCACCAGTACTTTTAGTATGTGGTTTAAAACACCACTCCCTACAACTATGCCAAAATTCGCTTATACACGAGTTTTTTCCTCTGAGTTTCCTTCGTTTGGTGTACTATAGATTGTATCCCTTATAAGCAGGAAAAATCCTCGATTAAAGTCTATCACGAAACTTCAAACCGTGTTTTATTCTCGCCACATAACAATTTTGGTACAGTCGGTAGGATCCTTCCGTGACACACTGTCACTATAATAGACGAGTTCAACGCCTGGCCTAAATGGACAATCTGCTCATCTACTTTCATCCCAAGATAAGTAACATATTTGACTTATTACACACTTATCTTGGGATGAAAGTAGATGAGCATTTTTCATGGACATACCATGTAAATTTCATTTATGACAAGTTAAAACTCTTACTGGGCAAATTTTTCCAACTAAGCTTCAGAGTTCCAACTAGTACTTTAAGATGCTTATACATGGCACTTGTAGATTCAATACTGAGCTATGGTCTAGATAGCTATAGATAGCTATATGTAACTCGCGTAATGAGAGGCGCATACTGCTGGAGCGACCACCGGCTCGTGTTAACTAAGATTAAGCTTCGTCTTCGGCCCCCATGCAGGAAATCACGAGTGAAGCCTCTCCGTTTGGATGTTAAGAAACTAGAGAGCGAGTCAATGCGTGAAATCTACACCCAAGCGGTGAGAGACTCAATACAGGACCTAGACATTGAGTGTGGTGATTGCTTGGCTCGGTGGCAGGTATTGTCATCGAATCTCGTACATGCTGCGTCGCAAACTATTGGTGCTAAGCCGTTTACACATGAGGACTGGTTTGATGACAATGATAACTTGCTTACCGAGGCAGTTAAGAGGCACCGCAAAATCCTGCGCCTGAGCCGATCTGACCAAGCGGATCGCGTAAAAAGTAGTGGCGCCAACCTGCGCAGATTAGTGCGTGACACCAAAGATAACTGGTGGAAGCATAAAGCCTCACGCATTCAGTGGCTCTCTGACACTAACCAACAGTCAGAATTTTACGAGGAAGTGCGGAAACTTGTTGGTACAGTTAGTCGCGGCGCTGTGCCGTTAAAATCCGAGGACGGTTCCACGCTGCTTACCAGCAAGCAAGACGTGCTAAGTCGGTGGGGAGTACATTTCAAGAACCTTCTCAATGTCGATCGTACTGTAAACATACAGTACATTGAATCAGTCGAGGCGCTCCCCACCATCAACTCGCTTGATGATCCACTGACTGCAAGTGAGGTGGCTGTAGCAATAAAACAGCTAAAAAATAAAAAGGCGGTGGGCATTGACAATGTGCCTGGTGAGCTGCTCAAGTACGGTGGAGAGGAGTTGCATGTTGTCATCTGGAGGTTGTTTGAGCGGATGTGGGTGGAGGAACGAATTCCAAGTGACTTTCGGATATCTCGTATCTGCTCACTTTACAAAAACAAGGGAGATAAGTCGGACTGCAACTCTTATAGAGGTATATCTCTCCTAACCTCACCAGGTAAAGTTTTTGCCCGAATCCTTCTGAACCGGCTATTGCCACTTTCTGAAAACATCCTACCGGAAACACAGTTTGGCTTCCGACCCAACCGAGGCACATGTGAAGCCATCTTCTCGATCCGCCAACTGCAGGAGAAGACTAGAGAGCAAGGTCAACCACTGTTTCTCTGCTTCGTTGACCTTGAAAAGGCTTTCGATAGTGTGCCTCGTGAGGCCTTGTGGCACGTGCTGGCGAAACTAGGGTGCACAGCCAAGTTTGTAAGGATGATACGACTCCTGCATGATGATATGCAATGCTGTGTCACTGTAAAGGGCGAACAATCAGAGTATTTTGGTGTCAGCTGTGGCGTTAAGCAGGGATGCGTTCTGGCACCAACTCTTTTCGCCCTTTATTTTGCAGTTGTAGAGTCAGAGACTCTTTGCAGACTGTGACACATGGCATCCGAATTCGCTTTCGCACTGACGGTGGTGTTTTCAATCAGGCCAGGCTAAAGGCTTGCACTAAAACCTCGCTAACCACTATCACGGAGATAATGTACGCAGATGATCTCTGTTTTGTAGCGGATTCCCCAGAGAATCTACAAGAGCTCATGTCAGGTCTTGACCGGTCATGTCAGCGTTTTGGCCTTAAAATAAATGTCAAGAAAACCGAAGTAATGGGGGTAGAGACATTGGCGCCACCTGACATTCGACTCGGTGATGACTTGCTTAAGCATGTGGAGAAGTTTAGATATCTGGGGAGCACAGTCACCACTAAGTGTCACCTTGATGATGAAATTAACAGCAGGATCGGAGCAGCAGCTGCTGCCTTCGGGAAACTTCGCATCAAGGTGTTCCGCTCACATGACCTAAAACTCTCCACTAAGATATCTGTGTATATGGCAATTGTTCTGCCCAATCTCTTGTACGCCTCCGAAACTTGGACCCTTTACCGTAAGCATATTCGCACATTGGATAGGTTTCATCTTAAATGCTTGCGTGACATTATGAGCATCTCTTGGTCGGACCGTGTTCGGAACACGGTAGTTCTACGACGCGCTGATGTCAGCGGCATTGAGACCTATCTGATGAGGCGACAGCTCCGATGGTGTGGGCATGTCTCCCGTATGTCCGAAGAAAGAGTTGCTAAGCGCATCTTTTACTCGGAGTTGCAGGAAGGCAAGCGAAATCAGGGCGGCCAACTCCTACGGTATAAGGATGTGCTGAAGCGGCATATGCGGAGATGCGACCTGGAACCTTCACAATGGGAGACTTTAGCCCAAGATCGACCTAAATGGAGGCGTACAGTGCAGAGCAAAGTGCAAGCCTTTGAGAATGAAAGATGCGTGCAACTCGATCTTAGGCGCAACGAGTTGAAGACCAGACCACCTGCGGTCATTAATTACCATTTTATTGGAGGGGTGCTGACTTGCAGCGACTGTGGCCGCACATTTACTGCAAAGATTGGCTACATCAGTCACCTGAGAGCACATGAACGACGCGCTCAACAAACAGTGTAACCAGTCGCCGTGGCCGAAATCGGCTAGGACAAGATGATGATGAGATAGCTATGGTCTCACTACTAAAACTAACATTAACAAACTAGAAAATATGCAACTCAGGTTTCTAAAACGGCTTGTTAACAATAAAACCAAATTGAAACACAAAAATAATTATAGATATCTCTTCAAAGTATGTAATATATTACCAGTTAGCTACAAACATAAATATCTACTTAACATTAATAACCAGAACTGTAAAGACCGTCAGCCGTATTCATAAAAATTCCTTAATGGAGGTTTGATCTGTTCATTAACTAATACACTGATTAAGCCTAATGAGCTGCTTATCTAAATGTTGATTCATAAACGCTCACTAAACCTATATTAACTAATAAGCCGTTAAGTTACCGATTGGATTTGTTACATTGCCGTCTTGACAAAACTGAGTGAAAAATGTAAGCACATCACTACTTTTTTTTTAATTTGACAGCTTATCATCGGCGCCATTGTTATTTATTGGTGCAAATCGCAAACTTTATGTTACGACTTCGATCTTTTATATGTAACTAGCAGTTACCGGCGGCTTCGTCCGCGTTGACCGCGTTCTAATATCTATTCACTGTGTGTTAATGTTCTCCCGCGATTATCTCGCGTTTGCCTTAACCGATTTAAATGTGGCGGATGGTGCTTTTACCCGCGGTTCGGCCGCGTTCTATCAATTTTTATCACGGTCTTTTTTAGAGCACCCCTACACCCTCAAAGAAACCTACGCGCTATATTTAGAATCTCTAGAACCATAAAAGAACATAAATAATGAAATGACATTGATATTTTTCGAATTTTACCCCATCACACCATAACCGTACCCGACTTGATATTTTCACTTCGTCACTCTTTTCACCTTTTTCAGGGGTTAAATTTTCAAAAAACCTGCAACACATCTTTATTACTCTGAAGAATACTCCTACGAAGTTTCGGACAAAATAGTCCAACTAATCTTGTTTTGCCATACAAACTTTGGACCCCCATTTCAACCCCTTAGAAGGTGAATTTTGAAAAATCCTTTCTTAGTGCTCGTCTACACCATAAAAGGAACCTACGTGCCAAATTTGGAGTCTCTACGACGGGTTTAGGCTGTGCGTGCATCTTTGTCAGGGAGCTTCTTCTTTTATATATACAGGGTGTTTGGTTAGCGGTGTCGGAGCTTTTAAGGGCTTAAACTACAATCAATTTCATCGATAAATTACCATATAATTTTTTTTTTTGTGCCAACGATAATTAAATGGCGGCCATTTTAAAATTTCAAACAGACGAATACGGTCGCACGTGATATTTCTGGAATTATACGTTTGTTATCGGTCCTTTTTTTTTCGCTAGGTGGCGCTCTTAACGTCACTATCAAAGTTGGTTGCTTCCCATATTTAATTTAATATTTTCAAAGTTTATGCAAGCCAATCTAAAAATTCTTAGCTTCAGTGCCTTATTTGACAATAAATACCATCCACAAGTGTTTTCTCAGTGATTCGCTTTATATATTGGACAATAACCTGAATAACAAAACCGGCAACTACCTGTCCGAAGATACACGTGCCATAATCAGTTTTCTTGGAGCCTATTTGGGCCTTGCTCGCTCATAAACCCTGTGGTGTAGTGCTAGTGCTATTAAATATCACGGTCAAAGAGTCGTACAAACAAAATACACTAATTAATTACTCTCGAGCAAGTCGAGCATAACATAACCTACAATAATTTACGCGAGTCACTGCGACACCAGTTTTGATACTGTTTGCCAGGTATCCAGCAATATGCAGTGCGGTTATTGCGATCTTCCTATACCGCATCCAAAAAGCAAATCTGAAAACCAGGGCGAAGCCATCAAATGCTCATATTGCCCAAAAAAGTACCACTCTGATTGCTTAGTGCTATCTCGTACAGAAACTAAATCTCTCAAATCGAAGAATGTCTATACGTGCCCCAGTTGTAAGGCAGGCAAGCCGGTTTTAAGGAACGACGAGACGCCTGTTCGCTCCGGCTCAACAAAACGTGCAGATCCAGACCTTATTGTGGCTGAGGACGAGGACGATGACTCATCGGCATCAGAGCTTCTGAGTTCTGCAGAAGAATTTCCGTCCGCCCCTAGTGAAGCGCTTGGCTCGTTTACGAAAACACTTAAGCAGCTGCAGTGCGTTTTCAATAACCTGAAACTTGAGATGAAGGAATTCTCCACATCGCTCAATCATACATCAGCTGATGTCTCAGAGTTTCGTAGTGACATTTCCGAAATGAAAGGCCAACTCAAAGAGCTCGACTTATTTAAATCTGAGATGAAGACTTTACGAGCTGAGGTCGCCGAGCTACGCCAAGACTTGGAAACCAAGGAGCAGAGACTCTTACTTAAAAATGTTGAGATCACAGGTTTGACTGAGCAGATCGGGGAGAACTTGCAACAAGTGGTTAGCAATATATGCAGTACACTTGGCGTTCAACTCGACCCTCGTGATGTGGAGGATGTGCGACGTGTCGGCCAGCGGGGCGGGGGTGCGGGTGGTGACAACCGGCCGCGACCTGTGGTGCTGACCCTGACGCGGCGCGCCCCGCGTGACGAGATCCTGCGTGCTGCAAAGGTCCGACGTGGACTCACTACAGACAAGCTCGAGATTCCAGGGAATACTCGACGGGTGTATTTAAATGAGCACCTCACCAAATCAAACCGGGTGTTATTTAGTAAAGCTCGAGCCACTGGGGCCCAACGGAAGTTCAAATTTGTCTGGGTGTCAAATGGAACAATTTACATGAGGCGTTCCGAGACCAGTTCAGTGGTTAGGGTCACTGCGGAGGTGGTTCTAGATAAACTTTTAAAAGACGGTTTACCTAAAGTCCAGCCTGAGCTGGTTAATAATTGAAGCTCCAGCCAAATTCAATGTGGTTATATTAATACTAAGTTGTTATATGTGTTAACAGCGCTGAAACTTATGTTATATTTTATTTTAAACTTATATGGATGTGTTATACAGGATCTCATTAGTTCTAAAGAGGGTATGTCTCATGTAAGGTACTATTTCATTTCTCAATTAGTAACATGTCCATGGTTTATGGCACCAAAACTATTCATATTATATTATGTGGTCATTTTACATACAATATGTAATAATTACTTTTTATGTACAGAAATATCACAATTTAAAATTGAAATCCGGTATGAATCCTTAAAGTACAATTTAGAATTGTGCTTTAGGGATTTATATTTGAGTGTGCATAATAAATTCATATCTGTGTTAAGTACACTACTTATAATTTTTACTTTACACTTCATACTTAATCTGCCTGTATGTTGTATTTGGTCACCTCATGGAGCTCCCTATGGCCTCCCTGATATAAATCTTACTTTCACTATTGAAATACCCATACTACATTTAAAATCAACCCAAATTAGTTTTAAGCTGAACTTGTTATGCCTTGCTCTCCTCCTAAATGTTCACACTATTAAATTAATACTGGTACTGGTGTTACAAATCTTTAGACTTACATATTTTCTATACCTATTCTTTATCTTGGTTATATCCCAAAACAAATCCCAGAATAACCTATGTCATGTAAGTTTTCTTCTTATTAATGAAATACCTATTAGTGTATCATGTAAATTAATGAAGAAAGATATATCAAACTTTTTGGTTATCGTTTCTACTGTATGTTATGCTGTGTTTGCCTATTTTGCTTTATGGAAAATAAGAACCCAATTAGGGTAAAAGCACCAATAGATGACTGCCACCCAGAAGTTGACTGATAGGTCTAAAAATCTAAATAATTAAATCAGGAATAATTTTCCACGCCCGGGAGTATTTTTCTCACATGCAGCAACACTATATCGTGTCTCACATGCGAATTACCAGACTGGTAAGCCCCGTACGCGGCAGTGAGCGGCCGTCGAGTTTGCGCTTTGCGCCAAAATTCGCGTTTTATATGGGATCCTTATTAAGAAAAGCCCTCAAAAATTTAAGCTTTTAATTACGAAAAAACTCGAATATGGCTTTTATTTCCTTGATTCACTTCAGTATAGATTTTAGACTAATATCCCTATTGTGTATATTATAAAGAATAGTTTTTTTTTATTTAGTTTATGAGATATTTGCTGGTCAAGTTATGGTTCCAATATTGTGTGTTCGGGCCAAAAGATGAACGACGGTCAACTTTTGGGCAAAGGCTCGTATTTTCAAACGCTTGTGTAAATTATAATAAAATAGCTACATGCAATATTTAAACATAAAATTACAATCAGTTTTGTAGATGATTTTTTGACCAAAAGATGAACGAGCCTTTTTTCATGTAACACGTTTTAAAGTAATTTATTTTTGTATGAAAACAGGATTGTTCAACTCAAGAATCGCTGTCCAAAACGTGAACTAGGAAAATTTGCTGGTTCATCTTTTGGGTCGGATTCCAATAAATGAATTCGAATCAATTTAGTTCGTTCATTTTGTTAATACGGTGCCCGAAACATGAACCAATTGATTTTATTGAACGGTTGAACTTGGGAAAAGTTAAACTTTTGTTCTTAGAGATCAGATTGTTACATAATATACACCGTGCTTATATTTCATTAAAAGAAAGTCAAATACAATTAATTTATCTAAGAAACGAACGTTTTTACTTTGCTCTATTCATCTATTGGGGTCTTGCCGTTCATATATTGGTCTCGCTATATTGCGATTATGCTGGTTCATGTAATGGGGTCAAATTGTTCAGAGATAGGGCACTTTGTTCAACTACTGGGAAATTTGACTCCTTTTTTAATATAATCATTTTTATAAAATTACTAAAGTTTAAAACGAGACACAAAAATAGCTTATTCTAAACTCAATTAAATGCGGAATCATATAAAAAAATAAAAATTGATGAATATGAGTTACATCATGTAGAAAAAAATATTTAAAGTTGGGAAAGTTGCTTAACTGTTCATCTATTGGTGATTTTACCCTAATTTCTAATCCAGACTTGCACTGTTTTGCTCTGTCCCGGAGTGCTCATAATCCTATTTTGATATGTGTGTTACTCAATTTAGACTTGTTTGCTTGTGTTATATTTTCTCCCCATAGTTCTAACTATATTTTGCCTCATTCAAGCTTCCTACATATTGCTCAACTTATTACCTGTGACTCATATAGGGCAAATGAGCAGGTATATAACTATAATATAGGCTCTACTGCATACTGTATATATGGTGTAGAAGCCTCCCAAATTAAGTTTGAATTTTACTGGTACTGTCTAACTGTGCACTTGGGTGGTTTTATTACCAATGTATTACTCGGGTTCACATCATTGGCATATTTTTTGTTTTACTTTAACCTGCCTGTCACTCAGTCACTCTCTGAATTTCGTTATGGCCTATGTCATGAAAAGTGGTGTGTCAGGCAAGATATTCCAAACTATGTGGTTGTATTTACTAATGTATTTGCTATTTTTACTTTTTCACAAATAAGAACCCAACTAATTACTGAACTGGCCTCGCACTATCTTGCTCTGTCCCTGAGTGCTCATAATCTTTTTTTGATATGTGTGCTATTCAATCTATACTTGTTTGCTTGTGTTACATGGTCACTTTTTAGATCTAACTATGTTATGCCTCATTCAAACTTTTCAAACATTGCTCAATTTATTATTTGTAACCCATATGGAACAAATAAGCGGATTATTTCTGAGGTTTTGGTTAACTATCATATAGGCCCTTCTGCATATTGTAATGAAGGTGTACAAGCCACCCAGAATAAATGTGAATTGTATTGGTACTGTCTAACTGTGCATTTGGGTGCTCTTATTATCAATGTACTCCTCGGGTTCATATCATTGGCATTTTTGATGTCTTACTTTAAATGGTCTGGCATTCAGCCACTTCTTGAAATTCATTATGGCCTGTTTCATGCAAAGTTGTGTCATAATAGCCAAGCTCTCACTAATGCATTTTTCATGATTAAGCAATATTTATTATTTTGTGTGACTACCACTGATGCTACTTCTAAACTAAGTATGAAAACATTCAACCAACTATTATGTTCAAAATCTTTACATTCTGATAACACTGAACGCTCCACTCTCAACTCTGAAATGCATGATACTTGTATTTGGAATGGACAGGATTGAGGTGGCAGATGACATTGATTCCACTCTTCAAATAGCATGTCATGACCTTACCTGTCCTGATACCTGTAATTCTATTTTCAAAAATAAGAAGACTTTAAAACTACTAACCATGAATATTCGCAGCATTAATAAAAATTTTGACCTTTTTCTCGTAAACTTACATCGTACTCAAGTCGAATTTGACGTGTTGGTTCTGACGGAGTGTAGGCTGCAGGACACCTCATCGGTAGACCAGATACCTGGCTACTCCTCTCACTGCACCACCAATAACATAAATCAAAATGGTCGGGTAGTGGTGTATGTTAAAGATTGCTGGAATGTTAGCGTGTCAGAGCCGCGTTTTAGTGAAGCATGCTGCCTCTTGGTCAGTATTCCGAATCAGTTCACAATTCTTGGTCTCCATCTTTTAAAAATACTACCAACTTCTTGAGCGATCTTGACCGCACACTTAGTTCGCTTGGTCATGTTAAACAGTTAGCCGTAGCAGGTGACATAAACATAGACATCCTCGCGAACACGCACCGAGAAAATGTATCGGAATACCTATCCCTTCTTGCTGAATATGGACTGACGCCAGCAATTACTCTACCTACCCGTGAGCGAGCTTGTCTGGACCACATATTTGTCAGAACCGACCGCCTAGTAACTGGCTTGGTGTGTGATTTCGATGTGACTGACCACAAGGCCGCTGCTATTGAAATCTCGTACCACTCTCAGCTCAATCCAAAGCGCTCTAGAACAAAAGTTACAATTGACTTTGAAGGTGTCGCTACACTACTATCATCGACTCAATGGCATGGAGTTATGGCAGAATCTGATGTAAATACCGCAGCTGACTCGTTCATGAATACAATTGTGAGCGTGGTAGCTGCTAACTGTAAACAATCAATCATACCCCGATCTAAATTCACATTGAAACCATGGATGACGCCTGGGCTCCTGCGTTGTTGCCGACATCGCGACAAATTACATTTAAGATCCAAACAGTTTCCTAATGACGCCGTGCTGCAGTTAACCTACCATCGATATAAAAACTTCTGTAACAATCTGTTAAAGAAGCTTAAAGAGCAACACGAAAAGAAAGAACTTGCTGCCAATAATCACAACTCAAAAAAGCTATGGAATGTTATTAAAAACATATGTAATCTAGAGTGGCTTAAGGTTGTAGTACCTTCGAAACACTACGTACAGATGTCGCTAGTGATTAGCTTCACAATACCATTGACTAAATTCGCTGTGATCGACGGAAGGTAGTCTGGTGTAATTGGAAGCACGTTGGACCGGCAATCCAGAGGAAGCGGGTTCGAATCCCGTGACGACCAGAGTCTTTCGCAGTTGATTTTTTCTATGGTAAGCACATCTGTTACGACATTGTGGGATTATCCGCATTGTAAAAAAGTAACACCAACATCAATTTGTTTAATTATAAAACAATTGATGTTTCCTAATCATGAATTGATTACAGCGCCCTCTATAGCAAATTCAACGCAACGGAGAGTTGCCGAGTTTGCGGACGATTGTGGTAGACACACGTCTTTGAGTGGCTTAAGGTTGTAGTACCTTCGAAACACTACGTACAGATGTCGCTAGTGATTAGCTTCACAATACCATTGACTAAATTCGCTGTGATCGACGGAAGGTAGTCTGGTGTAATTGGAAGCACGTTGGACCGGCAATCCAGAGGAAGCGGGTTCGAATCCCGTGACGACCAGAGTCTTTCGCAGTTGATTTTTTCTATGGTAAGCACATCTGTTACGACATTGTGGGATTATCCGCATTGTAAAAAAGTAACACCAACATCAATTTGTTTAATTATAAAACAATTGATGTTTCCTAATCATGAATTGATTACAGCGCCCTCTATAGCAAATTCAACGCAACGGAGAGTTGCCGAGTTTGCGGACGATTGTGGTAGACACACGTCTTTGAGTGGCTTAAGGTTGTAGTACCTTCGAAACACTACGTACAGATGTCGCTAGTGATTAGCTTCACAATACCATTGACTAAATTCGCTGTGATCGACGGAAGGTAGTCTGGTGTAATTGGAAGCACGTTGGACCGGCAATCCAGAGGAAGCGGGTTCGAATCCCGTGACGACCAGAGTCTTTCGCAGTTGATTTTTTCTATGGTAAGCACATCTGTTACGACATTGTGGGATTATCCGCATTGTAAAAAAGTAACACCAACATCAATTTGTTTAATTATAAAACAATTGATGTTTCCTAATCATGAATTGATTACAGCGCCCTCTATAGCAAATTCAACGCAACGGAGAGTTGCCGAGTTTGCGGACGATTGTGGTAGACACACGTCTTTGAGTGGCTTAAGGTTGTAGTACCTTCGAAACACTACGTACAGATGTCGCTAGTGATTAGCTTCACAATACCATTGACTAAATTCGCTGTGATCGACGGAAGGTAGTCTGGTGTAATTGGAAGCACGTTGGACCGGCAATCCAGAGGAAGCGGGTTCGAATCCCGTGACGACCAGAGTCTTTCGCAGTTGATTTTTTCTATGGTAAGCACATCTGTTACGACATTGTGGGATTATCCGCATTGTAAAAAAGTAACACCAACATCAATTTGTTTAATTATAAAACAATTGATGTTTCCTAATCATGAATTGATTACAGCGCCCTCTATAGCAAATTCAACGCAACGGAGAGTTGCCGAGTTTGCGGACGATTGTGGTAGACACACGTCTTTGAGTGGCTTAAGGTTGTAGTACCTTCGAAACACTACGTACAGATGTCGCTAGTGATTAGCTTCACAATACCATTGACTAAATTCGCTGTGATCGACGGAAGGTAGTCTGGTGTAATTGGAAGCACGTTGGACCGGCAATCCAGAGGAAGCGGGTTCGAATCCCGTGACGACCAGAGTCTTTCGCAGTTGATTTTTTCTATGGTAAGCACATCTGTTACGACATTGTGGGATTATCCGCATTGTAAAAAAGTAACACCAACATCAATTTGTTTAATTATAAAACAATTGATGTTTCCTAATCATGAATTGATTACAGCGCCCTCTATAGCAAATTCAACGCAACGGAGAGTTGCCGAGTTTGCGGACGATTGTGGTAGACACACGTCTTTGAGTGGCTTAAGGTTGTAGTACCTTCGAAACACTACGTACAGATGTCGCTAGTGATTAGCTTCACAATACCATTGACTAAATTCGCTGTGATCGACGGAAGGTAGTCTGGTGTAATTGGAAGCACGTTGGACCGGCAATCCAGAGGAAGCGGGTTCGAATCCCGTGACGACCAGAGTCTTTCGCAGTTGATTTTTTCTATGGTAAGCACATCTGTTACGACATTGTGGGATTATCCGCATTGTAAAAAAGTAACACCAACATCAATTTGTTTAATTATAAAACAATTGATGTTTCCTAATCATGAATTGATTACAGCGCCCTCTATAGCAAATTCAACGCAACGGAGAGTTGCCGAGTTTGCGGACGATTGTGGTAGACACACGTCTTTGAGTGGCTTAAGGTTGTAGTACCTTCGAAACACTACGTACAGATGTCGCTAGTGATTAGCTTCACAATACCATTGACTAAATTCGCTGTGATCGACGGAAGGTAGTCTGGTGTAATTGGAAGCACGTTGGACCGGCAATCCAGAGGAAGCGGGTTCGAATCCCGTGACGACCAGAGTCTTTCGCAGTTGATTTTTTCTATGGTAAGCACATCTGTTACGACATTGTGGGATTATCCGCATTGTAAAAAAGTAACACCAACATCAATTTGTTTAATTATAAAACAATTGATGTTTCCTAATCATGAATTGATTACAGCGCCCTCTATAGCAAATTCAACGCAACGGAGAGTTGCCGAGTTTGCGGACGATTGTGGTAGACACACGTCTTTGAGTGGCTTAAGGTTGTAGTACCTTCGAAACACTACGTACAGATGTCGCTAGTGATTAGCTTCACAATACCATTGACTAAATTCGCTGTGATCGACAGAAGGTAGTCTGGTGTAATTGGAAGCACGTTGGACCGGCAATCCAGAGGAAGCGGGTTCGAATCCCGTGACGACCAGAGTCTTTCGCAGTTGATTTTTTCTATGGTAAGCACATCTGTTACGACATTGTGGGATATGTAATCTAAGAAAGAAGAATTCTCAACCCATGGAGCTTATCTCGACTGCCAATCCTGTGGATTCTCTCGATAACTGCAACAGATTTTTTACTTCAGTAGGCCAAAGGCTGACTGATAGTATCATCGCAAACTCAGGTGAATCGGAGGAAACTATGGCAAGGAAACTTCATTTGAGCAGTAGTCCAGATTTTTGCTTCTTTATGCAGCCAACGGATCAAAAGGAAGTTGAAAGCTTAATTCTTCATTTGAAGGATGACTGTGCGCCTGGCCCGGATGGCATTAGTAATAGGCTCATAAAATACATTAGACATGTTATTATAGAACCCCTAACTCATATTTATAATCTTAGCCTCAGCTCGGGCTGTTTTCCAGATCAGTGGAAAGTTGCTTCTGTTACCCCGATCCATAAAGACGGCCCAAAAGATTGTCCCGGCAACTATAGGCCCATATCTTTACTTAGTACGTTTTCAAAAATTTTAGAAAAGATTGTTAATGGACGATTAGTTAAATACCTAGATAAGTTTTGTTTTTTATCTGACCGACAGTTTGGGTTTCGACAGAACCGTTCCACGGAAGATGCCACCACTGTTCTTACAGATCTTATATCTTCATACTTAGATAACAATATGAAATGCATTGGGGTCTTTGTAGACTTAGCTAAGGCATTTGACACTGTGTCCACTCCTATTTTGCTTCGGAAACTTCAAAATATAGGTATACGGGGAATTCCACTGGCCTGGTTCGCTTGTTACCTGTCTGGGAGAAGACAGTTAGTCAAGGTGGGTTCTCTGAGTAGTGGTTGTGAGCGCATCAGGTTTGGGGTTCCCCAAGGTAGCATTCTTGGCCCGACACTTTTCTCAATCTATATAAACGATTTACTTAATCTTAAAATTCCGAATTCCGAGATTATGTGTTATGCTGATGACACCGTTATGCTATTTAGCGATGCTAGTTGGGAGAGTCTGGTTACGGTCACAGAAATAGGTTTGCAAATGGCTGCAGGTTGGTTTCGTGCCAATCTTCTTACCCTTAACAGTGACAAAACCAAATTCTTATGCTTTCATAAAACTGCTTCGTCAAAGCCGCCGTCCGATCTCACTGTAAAAATTCACTCATGTACTGATTTCCCGTCCAAACCTTGCAACTGTAACAGAATCCAGCGTACTGACGCGATAAAATATCTTGGCCTCTTTGTAGATGAAAATCTGAACTTTAAATATCACATTCATAATCTATCTGGCAGAATTCGAAAATCTATTTATATCTTCAAGAAACTCCGTCACTCGGCAGATATTTCTCTTTTAACACAAATTTACGTCGCTTTGTGTCAGTCGATTATAACCTACTGCCTTACAGTGTGGGGTAGTGCATCAAAAACTGCCATGCTGGAGGTTGAGAGAGCGCAGCGTTCAGTGTTGAAAGTAATGCTTAAGAAACCTTTCCGTTTTCCAACCTCAAATCTCTTTGCAGAAGCAAATGTTCTATCCGTTCGTCAACTTTTTATCCAAAAAATTTGTTTGCAAACACACAAGTCCGCTAAAACGTCTAGGGACTACAACATACTATTACAAAAACGCGTTTTCAATTTACCTATTCCAAGGGTGAATTCTGTTTTCGGTAAACGTTTTGGAGAGCGCATCAGGGTATCTACATACAATGTAATGAATAAACTTTGTAATCTTCGGGATTGTACTCAAGCAGAAACAAAAAAGCTACTTTTCAAATTTTTACACTCTCAAAATTACATTGAGACAGAATCAATATTAGATAAGATACTTTAGACTAATTATTGAGCATAGTAATACATAGTACTAGCTTAGTTTAAGTAACTTGCTACCTATTGTCAAGATTTCAATTTGTAAACAAATTCTGTTATTTAAAGTATTTGGTTCCCCGCGATACAGGCGTAGCCTAGTGCGGAGACCCCTGGAATATATGTACTTTGTGTTTTCTGAAATAAATACTCTTTATTCTTATTCTATTCTATTCCTATCCTTGCAAAAAAAATCTCTTTAGAGAGCTTAATAGATAAGCAAACTAATTAAGCTAATTATTTGACTCGACTATTTGAGAAACAAGTCTAAAAAAATTTTTTTTAATTAAAAATAGTAAAAAATTTACCTTAATTTTTCAATTAATTTAATTTTGCATGTAAACTAGGTCGTTAAGATAGGTTTTTGGTGTTATTATTTATTAGTACAGTATGTTAGCTAAAAAATAACACTATAACTACAGTAATACCTTAAGTACTTTAGGAATTACAAGTGCTCAAATATGCACTGGATGGATGGAAGGCGGCCACTTCACTAGTCAGTACACTGCTGACATTCATTTGTTTATGGATTTTGCATCAGGAACGCTAAATACAGCTGTTTTGGTGTATGTTTGAGCACTTGTAATTCCTAAAGTACTTAAGGTATAACTGTAATTATGGTGTTATTTTTTAGCTTACATACTGTACTAATAAATAACAACACCAAAAACCTATCTTAACGACCTAGTTTTCATGCAAAATTAAATTAATAAAAAAATTAAGGTGATTTTTTTAATAATTTGAATAAAAAAAATTTTTTTTAGACTTGTTGTTCAAATAGTTGAGTCAAATGATTAGCTTAATTAGTTTGCTTATCTAATGAGCTCTCTAACGAGATTTTTTTTGCAGGGATAGGATCGATAACAAACGTATAATTCCAGAAATATCACGTGCGCCCGTATTCGTCTGTTTGAAATTTTAAAATGGCTGCCATTTAATTATCGTTCGCACAAAAAAAAATTGAATGGTAATTTATCGATAAAATTGATTGTAATTTAAGCCCTTAAAAGCTCCGACACCGCTAACCTAACAACCTGTAAAAGATTATGTATTTCATGTAAAAAGTGAATTCAAGGATACGAAATGAAAATTGGACCGTAGAAGACAAGATACGTAAAAAACATGTGATTTAATTATGCTCTGTACGGAATTAAGTATAACAAGTTTATGAAGTTATTACTTGTAACTTTTCAACGCTTTTCATTCTCATTACGGCAAACAAAAACGCGGCAAGTCATGGTTTCTTTGTACCTATTTATGTGCAGTAAGTTTTCAAGAGTATTATTGTATATTGGTATTGGATTTATACTTGTTTTTGTGTGAGACACTTCCTTACTTTGCATACCTTAAGCATGAGTTCATTTGTTCTAAATCAAAAAGTAATGACTGTAGGTGTAATGTTCTAATCAAGTATATGGAAAGCTTGAGTTCTGAAAAGATGAAAAGTAGCTTGAGAGATGAAAAGTATATAGAAAGATATTGAAATTAATATTTAGGGTACCTATACATTGAAATGGCAACTACATGAAAAAGTGGTAGATGTTTTCAACATAATATCCAAAATATAGCGCCTATAATAGTTATATTTATAGCTTAAGAAAAAAATACAACAAAAAGACAGTCACAGTGGTGGTTGTTTTTGAGACCTGTGCCCTATCAACAAGGGTTAAGACAAGATTGCATTTCTGCAACATAACAAAATGTATTTATAATAAAATTCCATAGGTAACAATAATTATGGTTGCTATATAATCCTTGAAATGTAGTTGAAATGAAAATGAAAACTTACATGGACTGGTTATCATATCATACATAAGGCATATCTAACTTATAGAAAAAATTAAACTAGTTTACATAAGTCATGTAAAGAAATTCCTGATTACAAAAATAAAACCTAGAAAATTTGCTAGAATGATGTAAATAAACAACATATTCAATGTTTGAAAACGAATGTCGTGTTACTTTAATCTTAGGATAGTCGGGGAACGAATTCCAGTCTTCATTTTAGTTACGATCGAACCCATTTCGATTAAAATATGAAAATGATTGATTTGTAGGTAAAAATACTAAAATCTGTATGAATGTACTATGTAACGCTAAATTTTAGGAGATTTTATGAATTCATAAAACAGTCATTTGGTGCACCCTCTTGTTTTGATTTTTGAAGTACATAGTTATAAATGCGAACCCTCTTAAACGGTTCTTAGTGTAGTTACCGTATTAAATTACGAATAAACTAGTGTTCGCGCGGCTGCGAGCAGTCATGACGTCATCAGGCGGGCGCGGGGTGAGGCACCCCGCCACCAGCCTCCGACGCCTTGCCCCACTCGATCTATTCGCCTAAGGTCGCCGGACCGAACACACGCGGCCGCGATCCATACATAATATCTACATTTGTAATACCTAGCTATTAAAACCTAAGAAGTCTTAAATTCGTTCTTGATCATTTAATAACCCTTATGTGCGCTCGCACATAATTTGGCGCCCCCGGGTGGGCACGGACACAAAAACGCCACGCCGAAGTTCAATTTTACGCCGTTACGCCACGACACGCCAACGTGTTCCCGCCGCTCCGCTCGTCTACTCCAATTCAAGAATCCGCATACCTAAGCTGCCCTGGAGCTGGTCAACCGCACCAGCCACTGCAGAGGTCGAGGGTACGAAGAGGGACTGGAGGACTCATCAACCGAGTTGAGAAGAAATCTACTTGCCGGACACGTGGGTGCAGCGGCCAGCCGGCCGGACAGGACTCTGCGCCGGGCGCTCGGATCATCATTACAAGGAGAGTGCCGTGAGCCACCCATCATTTCCTTTACTATTCCTCCTCATTTTGATCATTTAAAGGCGATAGCCCTTCAATGTACCACGTGTGTGATATTTAGTAGGTATTCCCTACTTTCGTCATAGAAGACCATCTCATCATTTCTTCATTGCATCGTAATTTAAAGGTATAATAATTCGTAATTTAATTATTATACTCATCTTATTCGTGTACAAAACGCTACTTTGCTTCGTACGCTGTTTGCACCTGTCCATGTGCTTAATGGCAGCCCTTCCTTAAAGTAGCTACATCGTGATTAATCTATGTTTTCTTACAGCATCCTTCAATTTAAATAGTGATTTCTCGCATCTTATATAGCCATCTGCTTAACCATATTTATATTTGGGCCTTTGACTTTGTGTGCCATAAGCGCTTACTTACAAAATTATACAAAAGCGGCATTCGTGGGCCAGCATTTGATTTGCTTAAATCATATTTATGTAACAGAACTCAAAGTGTCCAGACACAAAAATATTGTAATAATAGTAAATTTCTTGAAACTCACTGTTCACAGTTTAAACAGAATGACTATGGTGTCCCGGTAGCATATTAGGGCCTCTATTATTTATACTGTATATAAATGACTTACCTGATGCTATTTCACATGACTGTGTTCTATTTGCTGACGACTCTAGCATCATTATAAATGGAAAGAACAATGTACGGGAATACGAAAATGAAATTAATAATACACTAGAGACAACTATAAATTGGCTAAATTCCAACAACTTAGTAGTAAATATTGGAAATACGAAATACATGCAATTTTACACATATAAAGGACACCCACAAAATCTTTGTGTCAAGTTTGAAGGTAATATAGTAGAAGAGGTATCTGAAATTAATTTTCTGGGTATTACTTTAGATTCTTTTTGTAACTGGAAGGAACACATGAGTACACTTTGCTCCAAAATAAACAGCTTTGTCTATGCGCTATTTAGAATAAGCCAGATAGTATCAAAAGATGCAGCAATAGCGGCCTACCACGGGTATGTGGCCTCGCTATTACGCTATGGGATTGTTATTTGGGGAAATGGTACAAATATAGACAGCGTTTTCCTTAAACAGAGAAATTGTATAAGAGATATTTTTGGCCTAAACAAATTTGATTCATGCAAACCATTGTTCTTGTCCCAAAAAAATTCTTACTGTACCCTGCTTATATATATTAGAGGTATTCCTGTTTGTTGCTAAACATATAGACCTTTTTGTCAAAAAAGAACAAGTACGTAACAGATATGATGTCAGGCCTCAACATATCAATACACTACATCAACCAAGATCTAGACTGGCAATAGTGTCAAAAAATAGCTATATTATGTGTATTCAGATATATAACCATGTTCCTAATAAATTTAAAGAATTAAAAATAAAATTATTGAAAAGACAATTAACTGACTGGTTGATTGAAAAATGTTTCTACAGCCTAAATGATTTTTTAAATATAAGACATGATTTTGATTAGTATCATTAGTTAGGATTACCGTTTGACAATTGTTTAGAATATTATTAGTATGATTTATAAAGGGAGGCATGAAATTAGAAATAAATTTGAAATGACAATAAATTTTAAATATTATTACTTAATTTTAAGGTATCATTGAGTGGAATTATTATCAAATGTAAATTTTGTGCATGTTTATTACAATAATTATATCTATAGTTTTATTTAGTTGTAAGAATTTGTATGTATACCTGAAAAGGTAGGGTTCAGTGATACGGATTTTTTTTATGTTGTGCAACTGTAACTGCAAATTGTGACCTGACTCCCACATACTGAATAAATGATTTATGATTTATGATTTATTTTTGCGCAAATTCCTCTTAAATAGCGATATTTAAGGTGCCTACTTCTGCCTGCCAATTCTACGCCGTAGTCAAGAACATTAATGCACATTGTTCATTTTATTTAGCGCTTAAATTAAGCCTTAAGCATTATTTTTTCCCTATTTGCACAAATCCCCGCTTCGCATCTAGCATCCCGCTTACGTTCGCATGGTCAATTTCCTTTTATACGCATTTCAGTGGCTCATCCCGCTGGGATCGAACCTGCGTCCGGGCTAAGCGGCCGCGCCATACCTATCAGCGCAGACGCAACCGGCGCAGTGCTCCGCTGCCTGCCGCTGCCGGCTGCACTCCGGGAGCGATAACAATAAGGAGCGTAAGCCGTTTTGCAATTTTTAGTATACCTAACGTAAATTAACGTCCTAAATAGTTCAATTTGTTCAATTTCATTATTTGGGTACCTACTTTCATTGTACTAAAAATTAAGTTTTTTCATTGATCACAGTTATATTATTCGATTACTTAACGTTTTACTCGCATTTAAAGAATGGTAGATAAACCCGTTTCGCCGTTAAACCTCGCAATGCCACAGTTTATAACTGAGTCCTTAGACGAACTCAAGGTCAAACGGAGTTCTGTCAAGGGACAAATAACTAAGTTTAAAAGGTATTTAAATAATTTTGACGGGGAAGCCACGTTGTCTTCGATTCAGATCAATGAATTGACTTTAAAATTGAACAAATTTTTGGAACTCAGCAATAGATTTGAGATGTTGCAAACTCGTATAGAGGTCCTGAATGGAGGTGAGCTTGCGGATGAGCTCGCCGAGCGGGACAGCATCGAGGAGAGTCTGCACCTTGCCATAGCGACGGCTCAGTCTATGCTCGAGGTTTGTAAGCCTAGGGAGAACTTTCATGACGCCGAGCAGGCTTCTTCACGTTCGCACTCCACCAGCCACCGGTGCCATGATCATGACTTAGGTTTCAAGCTACCTTTGATTCAAATTCACAAGTTTGACGGAACCTTCTTTAAATGGCTAGAATTCCGCGACACCTTCGAGGCGCTTATTCATAAAAATGAGCGAATCAAACCGATACATAAATTTCATTATCTTTCTTCATATCTTGAAGGTGAAGCAGCGCGAATCATTTCAAACTTAGAGGTGTCAACTGATAACTATTCGGAAGCGTGGGACCTTTTGTGCGATAGGTACAACAATAATCGTCAGCTTATATCTAACCATCTTAATTCTTTATTTAGCATCGAACCTTTGCAACGAGAATCGGACAAGGCGCTTAGGTATCTTAGCGACCATGTCACAAAAAACTTGCGGGCATTGAAAACGCTCGGCCAACCCACCGACCAGTGGGATACGATTATAATTCATATGGTCACAACAAAATTAGATCAAAATAGTCGCGCTAAATGGGAAGAGTATCGTAGTAATTTGACAGAACTACCCACATTTGATGATTTTAAAAAATTCTTAAAATCCCGCGCTGATATCTTGGAAACTTTATTTAGATCCAAAAGGGAAAAACAAATCAAATCTCAAGTTAAACCAGAGATGTCTCAAACAAAATCATTTGCCATTTCAGCTACTCCAGCCAATGAAAGACCCCCGCGGCCGTGCGTCGTGTGCCAGGGTAAACATCGCATCTTCGATTGCAAGGTCTTCAGTAGCCTGTCTATCGACGAGAAGTGGGCCCAGGCTACACGGCTAAAGCTCTGCTTCAACTGCTTGCGCCCGGACCACGACACTGCACGCTGTCGGCTGGGAGGATGTCGCGTATGTAAGAGGCGACACAACACAGCACTACACAAACACAACACTGACACACCCAAAACGCCAGCTGCTGATGGCCCTTCTGGCTACAGCAATGGCGGTGAAGGGTCTTCTTCGTCTCTTGTCATGGCAACAGTATCTTCCGACGCGCTTATGCTGTCCACAGCAATAATAGATATTGTCAACCCACACACTAATCAAGTAGAATCAGTGAGGGCACTTATAGACAATGGTAGCATGATCTGCATGATGTCTGAGGATTTTAGGCAACGCCTTCAGCTGCCTACACATCGTACAAATGAAAATATAACGGCCATTATGGATACACCCATTAATGTCATTCCAGAACGCTGCTCTGCCCGCATAAAGTCGAGGCATAGTACATTCGTTCGCGACCTTGATTTTGTCGTACTCCCTCGTATAACCAAGATACACCCTGAAAACTTCATTCCAGTTAAACATCTTAAAATACCGGCATCAATTAAATTAGCAGACCCCACATTTAATATACCATCGCGAGTTGACCTCTTATTGGACACGGAAGTTTTCTGGGACATTCTCGGTACAGAAAAGTACCCCCTAGGAAATAATCTGCCTAGTCTTCATAGCTCCGAGTTAGGTTGGCTGATAGGCGGTCGCATGCCTAACAAGGGCAGGTCTGTTAATAAGACTGTTAGGTGCAACTTCGTTGCTGCCAAAAACGATACTGACTTAGAATAACAACTTAAACGGTTCTGGGAATACGAAGACTTCCCTATGCATCATACCTCTAAGCCTTCTTTAACTGAAAGTGAAACGCACTTCATTGAAAATACAACCCGCTTAGAGAACGGACAATTTTGTGTTAGATTGCCTCTTGTTGACACTCCTGACTGTCTAGGCGATTCCTATTATCTTGCAAAAAAGCGCTTTCTTAGTTTAGAAAAACGCCTTAAGCAAAACCCATTGTTGAAAAAAATGTATTCTGATTTTTTGCAAGAATACCGCGATCTCGGTCATCTTTCTGATGCCGTCGAGGAAAGGCCTCCCATCTCATTCGTGGTCCCACACCACTGTGTACTTAAAAAGCTCCAGCGAATCTACAAAGCTTCGTGTTGTCTACGACGCGTCCATGCGCACGAAGTCGGGTTTCTCCATCAATGACATACAAATAGTGGGACCAAATATACAAGACTCCTTGTTCAACATCTTATTAAGATTTCGTCATTATAGGTACGCCTTATCAGGTGATATCGAAAAGCAATACAGACAAATCGTCATGAATGAATTAGACCGCGACCTACAATTGATTCTATGGCGCGAAGATGAATCCCTTCCTATTAAAACGTTGAGACTTAATACTGTAACCTACGGTTTCGCTAGTGCCAGTTTCTTAGCAGCTAGATGTCTATGGCAACTTGGCGAGGAAACAGCTGACTTGCCTACTAGAACGATAATTAAAACCGACTTTTATTGCGATGACCTCCTTACAGGTGCAGACGAGGAGTCAGAACTGATAAACATTAAAGAATCCGTGTCTAAGTCACTTTTTTAGGCCATTTTAATTTACGAAAATATAGATCAAATTCGCAGCTTTTAATTGATTCCGAATCAGAAAGGGTTCAAAATGAGTCTCGTACTGAGTCAATCACTTCATACGTTAGGTCTGTTATGGAGCCCTACTCAGGATACGCTCCACTTTAATATTGATAATAGCGCTAGCTCATCCGACATTGTAACCAAACGATCAATATTATCCACAACTTTCAAAATTTTTGACCCTTTAGGTTTGTTGACTTTGTGCACTATAAAACCTAAAATCCTGTTACAGAAACTCTGGTCTCTTAAAATCGACTGGGATACTCCTGTACCCCCCACAAGTTCAACGTACCTGGGCCCACTTCATAGACAACATTAAATAGCTAAAGTTGCTTTCTGTGCCCAGGAATGTATTTCACAACAATGACACTGCTTCCTTCATCGAACTACACGCCTTCTCTGATGCGTCTCAGGCCGCGTACGGTGCATGCATATACATAAAGGCCACCTCCTCTTCAGGGAAGCAAACTATAAACCTCCTTTGCTCTAAATCTCGCGTCGCGCCAACTCGGTCTGTTACGATACCTAGGTTGGAGCTTGCTGGGGCACTTCTTGCCAGCCACCTTGCTACGACGGTAGGCAAGGCGCTTCGCAAGCACCTAGCACGCTGTATATACTGGTCTGACAGCAGTGTAGTATTAGCCTGGATAAACACATGCCCATCAAAATTAAAAACCTACGTTGCGAACCGTGTAGCTGCCATTCAAGAGCTTACCGAAGGCTCGGCATGGCGCCATGTCCCCACAGCTCAGAACCCTGCCGATCTCGCTTCTCGCGGTGTGGACCCTCAGCAGGTGCAGTCCCAACAGCTGTGGTGGCATGGTCCATCATATCTCTTAGAGCCCGAAGAGACTTGGCCAGTTCTTAATAACAATCATAACAATAACATCGACTTACCTGAACTTAAAACAACAATTTCACTTATGACAACAGTAGAAAACAAAAACGATGATACGTAGGTTGCCCTGAAAGTTTCGGGAATCGGAAAAATACGCATTTTAATGAAATAAAAGTACTTCTATTGTTTTTCAAAGTATTCTCCTTTGTGTTTAATACACTTTTTCATTCTCTGAAACCAGTTTTTAAAACAGTTATTGAAGTCTGAAGTGGGGGTTGACAAAATGGCCATTTTATAAGCGTCGACTGCTTCTTCCGCGGTCTGAAAACGCTGACCACGCAACCGATTCTTTATTTTCGGGAAAGTAAAAAAATCGTTGGGACTTAGGTCGGGGCTGTACGGAGGATGGTCCAGTAATTCGACGTTTTCGCCCTTCAGATTGTCGTCTGTTTTCTGAGCGGTGTGAGGGCTGGCATTATCATGGTGTAGTATAATACGGCGGTTAGGGTTAGTTTTTCGCAGTTCAGCAAAAACAATCGGTAAACAAACGCCTATATACCAATCGGCATTGACAGTTCTTCGATCTTCAAGAGCGATAGTCGCCACGTGACCCGATTTCGAGACAAACGTGGCTACCATTTTTTTTAATGGTGCTGCGAGAACGAACAACTTTTGTCGGCTTCGGTTCGTCTTCGTAAACCCAAACTCGAGATTGGTTTTTCGATTCAGGCTCATATGCGTAAATCCATGATTCGTCTACTGACACAATACTAAAAACGGCATTTGAGCTTCCTCCATTAAATCTTTTTAAAGTTTTGCGGCACCAATTGACACGTACCGTTTTCTGGTCGTCAGATAACAAGTGAGGAATCCACCGGGAAAATAACTTCCGCACGCCCAACTCTTGTTGTAAAATAACTTGTACCTGACTCATTCCAATGCCTAAAGTCTCCTGAATCTCCCGATATGTAACATGCCTATCTTCCTTTATCAGTTGGCGAACAACATCGATGTTTTGATCGGTAACGGCCGTTTTCGGTCGACCCTCACGTACGTCATCCGCAAGAGACACACGGCCACGTTGGAATTCCGAATACCACCTGTATATGGTCGTCTTTGAAGGTGCTTCACTACTAAAAGCAATAGTTAATCGGTCTCCACATTGTTGTTGTGTTAATCCACTTTTAAAGTCATAATAAATCATTGCTCTAAAACTTTCACGGGACAGCTCCATTTTCACCAGCGACTCAACGACTTTAAAAAACAATTGAAAATCGGACATTGTTTTTTTTTTCTAAGTGGCCAGTGTTTTCGAATAATGAGACTATGCTTGTAAGAAAGAGGTATAACACATGTCAAATATACGTTCCTAAGTATTAAATTCCCGAAATTTTCAGGGCATCCTACGTATCATAGACTTTAATAAATACTCACAGTTAAGCAAACTGAAGAGAATAATCGCTTATGTATTGCGCTTCATTAATATTTAATGTAGAAAGCAACAAACAAAGGGTCCGTTAAACGCTATTGAGCTCGAAAATGCCTTAACTGTATTGGTCAAGCTATCACAGCAACAATCATTTCCCACAGAGTTAGCCACGCTAACCTCTAATAAAAAACTTAGTCTTAAATCACGCCTTATCACTCTAGCACCGTTTACTGACTCTCAGGGAATCCTGAGAGTGGGGGGTAGGCTCAGGAAGTCCAACTATGACTTCTCCGTAAAACACCCGATACTACTTTGTTCGAAACACACACTTACAAAATTAATATTCACATTCGAACACAAACGCCTCTTGCATGCGGGACCGCAACTCATGCTAGCGTCCGTGCGTGAGCAGTTCTGGCCCATTGGGGTTAGGGACCTGGCACGACGCACGGCGCGCAAATGCGTCATTTGCATTCGACATTATGGTAAAACTATGTCTAACATCATGGGTAACTTGCCGCCACAGCGCGTTACACCCGACTTTCCATTTTCTACTGTAGCTGTTGATTTTGCAGGTCCATTTCTAATCACCGATCGGCGAGGCCGTGGTTGTAAAATAACGAAATGCTATCTTTGCCTATTCATATGTCTCAGATTCAAATGTGTACATCTGGAAGCAGTTAGCGAGCTTTCCAAAGACGCCTTCTTGCTGTCCCTGCGCCGTTTTATCTCACGCAGGGGTAAACCCAAGGAAATTTATTGTGACAACGGCAGAAACTTTGTTGCCGCTGCCAAAGAAATAAATGATTTTTTTAAGCAAAATTCGGGTCCTGTGTTAGAGTTTGCAGCTGATCATGACATTTTATTCAAATTCTCCCCGGCTTACGCTCCTAATTTTAACGGATATGTAGAGGCAGGCATTAAATCAGCTAAATTTCACATTAAGCGCATTTTAGGGAACAATCACCTCACATATGAAGGATTATCGAGTTTATTTGCTCAATGTGAGGCTATCCTAAATAGCCGTCCTATCTGCCCCCTATCCTCCTCTCCTAACGACTACGCAGCGCTCACACCAGGGCATTTTCTCCTCGGCAGGCCACTGATGTCGCTCCCGAGCCCGGACTTGACAGAAGCCAACTTCAGCAACCTGGACCACTTCAACCGGCTGGAGCAGATGAGGCAACATTTTTGGAAGCGCTGGCAGTCTGAGTACATTATGGAGCTACAGCAACGTCTTAAATGGAAAACACGCTCGAGGGACCTGCAGCATGGCGACCTGGTTCTGATCAAAGAAGAAAATCAACCTCCACTGTTGTGGCGTCTGGGCAGAGTGTCAAAACTCCATACAGGCTCAGACGGAGTCCCACGTGTCGCCGACATCGACACCGCCAAGGGAGTCATCAGACGGGCCTTGAGCCGTATATGTCTCCTCCAAGATTCTTGAAAGCAGGGCTTTCAAGGGCCCCCAGCATGTTCGCGCGGCTGCGAGCAGTCATGACGTCATCAGGCGGGCGCGGGGTGAGGCACCCCGCCACCAGCCTCCGACGCCTTGCCCCACTCGATCTATTCGCCTAAGGTCGCCGGACCGAACACACGCGGCCGCGATCCATACATAATACCTACATTTGTAATACCTAGCTATTAAAACCTAAGAAGTCTTAAATTCGTTCTTGATCATTTAATAACCCTTATGTGCGCTCGTACAACTAGTTATTGTTATAACTGCGAACCAAATGTTTAAGATGTCTTTTCATTGCCAGTAGTATAAATTAAACACCTTACATTTTATTAAAAATAGCGAAATATATCATTAAAAAATTATAAATGTTTTGTATTAAAAATTTGTAAAATATTTAAAAATTCTACGTGCCGTCAGTAACGGTAAATACGCATTTTTTATAAGTATTTGAATGATTTTAGATTACCCCCATCTCGTGATTATTTTTTTGTGACGGTATCCCATTTGTTTACATTTTTGATCTCCAATTCGATTTCACACCTTATGCACTTTAATCGGTCGTTTTTAATTTCAGAATTTGAAGCCAGAATCTGCACAGCTGACAGCTGATATAACTACTGTAGAGATTTGGTACAGGGAGAGCTGCACAAAATCCTGATGGCCATTGCAGGAAGCATAAGAATGTTGTGGACAGAATCAATTATTCTATTGTTACGTGTGACGATGCCTATTTATCTGTTTAAGCCATACCTGACGAAGTCTGTGTTTTTGAATTTGCGACTTCCGAAATGCACAAGTTGAAAAAATTGCATTTAAAGTTTATAATGCCAAAAAACGCACTTCTACTTCGAAGTTACATAGTGAAGGGTATACTTATAATCTTTGGAAGTTCAAGAATTATGATAAAGGTTAATTGTTTAAAAATACATGTTAATTATTTAGATTTCTTAGGTTAAATATGCAAGGGCGAATGAAATACGAAAGTGTTCATTATACCAAATTCATAATTTAATGAGATTAAAACTGTTAATTTCTTATCGTAGTTACATATTCTATGGCATTTTGGAATAATTGAATAAAAGAAATTCCATTATTCTACGAGTATTTTTGTCATAGTTATAATATATTTCATTCTCTGGATTGTTATATTAATTAAATTTCATTATAATATTTGTATTACATGCAAGTTTCTTTAATTGCCTATTCCCCTAGAGGATTCAACCAACTGGAATGACCATTGACAGGTTTTCTTTTCTGTCAAAAGCATTATATGAGCATACTGAATGACTGTTTATTGTGCCCTCTGCTTAGTTAAATACTCCAATGTAGTGCTATAAGTACCATAGCTACTAATGAGTAATGACTGCTCAGTTGGTGTGCCTATAAGCCTCTTGAAGTACCTGCATATTTTTTATTCACACACATATACAGTCAGTGACGTCACGGACGGTAACATACGAAGTGTACGCTCGCGCTCAGTTACTGTTAATAAATATTTAAACGCTACCTTTCAAAGTATCGACGTTTTCCGTGTGTACCTTAGTGACCGAATGTGAAGTGTGAGTGTTCGCAGCCTGCCGTGCGCTCGTGATCCTAAGCTTTATAGCAAGTTTCCAAGAGCAAATATAAACTGAGCTTTTTTTGTGTGTGGGTAGGTACCTACACTTCACAAGTTAAACTTTTTGGATACTAAGTGGGGCCAATTAGGCCAAAAGGCCAACTGGCAGAAATTTACCGCAGACATGGATGCTCCTATAAGATGGATACCCCCAATAGCTGAAAACTACGATCGCTTTACCAAACTCATTCTTACCACCGCTAAAAAGAATATTCCGAGAGGTTATCGTAAACAGTACGTACCCTGCTGGTTAAACAATAGCAATGATTTATACGAGAAGTATAAACGAACTGGAAATCATGATATCGGTGAAGAGAATATCCTTAAATCGTTAAACGATGGCCGGCGGGAGAAATGGATCAAGACTGTGGAATCCATGGACTTCAAAACATCGAGCAGAAAAGCTTGGAGAGTGCTTAATAAATTATCTGGTTCGTCTACTGCTACACCGAACGGTAATTCTACAAAATCTCTGACAAGTGCGATTGCTAATAGAATTGTCGATGTATTCCGAGTTAAAGGAAAAAAGGCTGAAACAACCATTATAAAACGGCGCGCAAAACAGCTAAAAGCCACGCTTCTACCCGAGGACAACGTTTCTCGAGAATTCTCACAAGACGAGACGGACCACGCCTTAAAAACCCTTGCGCTTGGTAAAGCAGCTGGTTTCGACGGACTCTACAATGAATTCCTCAAACACCTAGGCCCAAAGTGTAGAAAATGGCTTACAGGGTTTCTATTCG
>JALPQI010002511.1:0-66526 GCA_025490895.1 Thaumatotibia leucotreta
CTCCAGCCCGCTGTCGCTCCCGCTCCCGCCTCCGCTCCTGGCGGGTACACGCCGCGCACGCTGTTCGTCAGTCGCACGCGCCCGCTGGCCGCGGCCGTCGTGGCCGAGGATGCTGTAGCGATAGGTAGGCTTGTAATTGTTACTCTACTGAACTCAGACGCTACAATATCGCTAGTGCTGGCTCAGCGTGCTCCAGCCCGCTGTCGCTCCCGCTCCCGCCTCCGCTCCTGGCGGGTACACGCCGCGCACGCTGTTCGTCAGTCGCACGCGCCCGCTGGCCGCGGCCGTCGTGGCCGAGGATGCTGTAGCGATAGGTAGGCTTGTAATTGTTACTCTACTGAACTCAGACGCTACAATATCGCTAGTGCTGGCTCAGCGTGCTCCAGCCCGCTGTCGCTCCCGCTCCCGCCTCCGCTCCTGGCGGGTACACGCCGCGCACGCTGTTCGTCAGTCGCACGCGCCCGCTGGCCGCGGCCGTCGTGGCCGAGGATGCTGTAGCGATAGGTAGGCTTGTAATTGTTACTCTACTGAACTCAGACGCTACAATATCGCTAGTGCTGGCTCAGCGTGCTCCAGCCCGCTGTCGCTCCCGCTCCCGCCTCCGCTCCTGGCGGGTACACGCCGCGCACGCTGTTCGTCAGTCGCACGCGCCCGCTGGCCGCGGCCGTCGTGGCCGAGGATGCTGTAGCGATAGGTAGGCTTGTAATTGTTACTCTACTGAACTCAGACGCTACAATATCGCTAGTGCTGGCTCAGCGTGCTCCAGCCCGCTGTCGCTCCCGCTCCCGCCTCCGCTCCTGGCGGGTACACGCCGCGCACGCTGTTCGTCAGTCGCACGCGCCCGCTGGCCGCGGCCGTCGTGGCCGAGGATGCTGTAGCGATAGGTAGGCTTGTAATTGTTACTCTACTGAACTCAGACGCTACAATATCGCTAGTGCTGGCTCAGCGTGCTCCAGCCCGCTGTCGCTCCCGCTCCCGCCTCCGCTCCTGGCGGGTACACGCCGCGCACGCTGTTCGTCAGTCGCACGCGCCCGCTGGCCGCGGCCGTCGTGGCCGAGGATGCTGTAGCGATAGGTAGGCTTGTAATTGTTACTCTACTGAACTCAGACGCTACAATATCGCTAGTGCTGGCTCAGCGTGCTCCAGCCCGCTGTCGCTCCCGCTCCCGCCTCCGCTCCTGGCGGGTACACGCCGCGCACGCTGTTCGTCAGTCGCACGCGCCCGCTGGCCGCGGCCGTCGTGGCCGAGGATGCTGTAGCGATAGGTAGGCTTGTAATTGTTACTCTACTGAACTCAGACGCTACAATATCGCTAGTGCTGGCTCAGCGTGCTCCAGCCCGCTGTCGCTCCCGCTCCCGCCTCCGCTCCTGGCGGGTACACGCCGCGCACGCTGTTCGTCAGTCGCACGCGCCCGCTGGCCGCGGCCGTCGTGGCCGAGGATGCTGTAGCGATAGGTAGGCTTGTAATTGTTACTCTACTGAACTCAGACGCTACAATATCGCTAGTGCTGGCTCAGCGTGCTCCAGCCCGCTGTCGCTCCCGCTCCCGCCTCCGCTCCTGGCGGGTACACGCCGCGCACGCTGTTCGTCAGTCGCACGCGCCCGCTGGCCGCGGCCGTCGTGGCCGAGGATGCTGTAGCGATAGGTAGGCTTGTAATTGTTACTCTACTGAACTCAGACGCTACAATATCGCTAGTGCTGGCTCAGCGTGCTCCAGCCCGCTGTCGCTCCCGCTCCCGCCTCCGCTCCTGGCGGGTACACGCCGCGCACGCTGTTCGTCAGTCGCACGCGCCCGCTGGCCGCGGCCGTCGTGGCCGAGGATGCTGTAGCGATAGGTAGGCTTGTAATTGTTACTCTACTGAACTCAGACGCTACAATATCGCTAGTGCTGGCTCAGCGTGCTCCAGCCCGCTGTCGCTCCCGCTCCCGCCTCCGCTCCTGGCGGGTACACGCCGCGCACGCTGTTCGTCAGTCGCACGCGCCCGCTGGCCGCGGCCGTCGTGGCCGAGGATGCTGTAGCGATAGGTAGGCTTGTAATTGTTACTCTACTGAACTCAGACGCTACAATATCGCTAGTGCTGGCTCAGCGTGCTCCAGCCCGCTGTCGCTCCCGCTCCCGCCTCCGCTCCTGGCGGGTACACGCCGCGCACGCTGTTCGTCAGTCGCACGCGCCCGCTGGCCGCGGCCGTCGTGGCCGAGGATGCTGTAGCGATAGGTAGGCTTGTAATTGTTACTCTACTGAACTCAGACGCTACAATATCGCTAGTGCTGGCTCAGCGTGCTCCAGCCCGCTGTCGCTCCCGCTCCCGCCTCCGCTCCTGGCGGGTACACGCCGCGCACGCTGTTCGTCAGTCGCACGCGCCCGCTGGCCGCGGCCGTCGTGGCCGAGGATGCTGTAGCGATAGGTAGGCTTGTAATTGTTACTCTACTGAACTCAGACGCTACAATATCGCTAGTGCTGGCTCAGCGTGCTCCAGCCCGCTGTCGCTCCCGCTCCCGCCTCCGCTCCTGGCGGGTACACGCCGCGCACGCTGTTCGTCAGTCGCACGCGCCCGCTGGCCGCGGCCGTCGTGGCCGAGGATGCTGTAGCGATAGGTAGGCTTGTAATTGTTACTCTACTGAACTCAGACGCTACAATATCGCTAGTGCTGGCTCAGCGTGCTCCAGCCCGCTGTCGCTCCCGCTCCCGCCTCCGCTCCTGGCGGGTACACGCCGCGCACGCTGTTCGTCAGTCGCACGCGCCCGCTGGCCGCGGCCGTCGTGGCCGAGGATGCTGTAGCGATAGGTAGGCTTGTAATTGTTACTCTACTGAACTCAGACGCTACAATATCGCTAGTGCTGGCTCAGCGTGCTCCAGCCCGCTGTCGCTCCCGCTCCCGCCTCCGCTCCTGGCGGGTACACGCCGCGCACGCTGTTCGTCAGTCGCACGCGCCCGCTGGCCGCGGCCGTCGTGGCCGAGGATGCTGTAGCGATAGGTAGGCTTGTAATTGTTACTCTACTGAACTCAGACGCTACAATATCGCTAGTGCTGGCTCAGCGTGCTCCAGCCCGCTGTCGCTCCCGCTCCCGCCTCCGCTCCTGGCGGGTACACGCCGCGCACGCTGTTCGTCAGTCGCACGCGCCCGCTGGCCGCGGCCGTCGTGGCCGAGGATGCTGTAGCGATAGGTAGGCTTGTAATTGTTACTCTACTGAACTCAGACGCTACAATATCGCTAGTGCTGGCTCAGCGTGCTCCAGCCCGCTGTCGCTCCCGCTCCCGCCTCCGCTCCTGGCGGGTACACGCCGCGCACGCTGTTCGTCAGTCGCACGCGCCCGCTGGCCGCGGCCGTCGTGGCCGAGGATGCTGTAGCGATAGGTAGGCTTGTAATTGTTACTCTACTGAACTCAGACGCTACAATATCGCTAGTGCTGGCTCAGCGTGCTCCAGCCCGCTGTCGCTCCCGCTCCCGCCTCCGCTCCTGGCGGGTACACGCCGCGCACGCTGTTCGTCAGTCGCACGCGCCCGCTGGCCGCGGCCGTCGTGGCCGAGGATGCTGTAGCGATAGGTAGGCTTGTAATTGTTACTCTACTGAACTCAGACGCTACAATATCGCTAGTGCTGGCTCAGCGTGCTCCAGCCCGCTGTCGCTCCCGCTCCCGCCTCCGCTCCTGGCGGGTACACGCCGCGCACGCTGTTCGTCAGTCGCACGCGCCCGCTGGCCGCGGCCGTCGTGGCCGAGGATGCTGTAGCGATAGGTAGGCTTGTAATTGTTACTCTACTGAACTCAGACGCTACAATATCGCTAGTGCTGGCTCAGCGTGCTCCAGCCCGCTGTCGCTCCCGCTCCCGCCTCCGCTCCTGGCGGGTACACGCCGCGCACGCTGTTCGTCAGTCGCACGCGCCCGCTGGCCGCGGCCGTCGTGGCCGAGGATGCTGTAGCGATAGGTAGGCTTGTAATTGTTACTCTACTGAACTCAGACGCTACAATATCGCTAGTGCTGGCTCAGCGTGCTCCAGCCCGCTGTCGCTCCCGCTCCCGCCTCCGCTCCTGGCGGGTACACGCCGCGCACGCTGTTCGTCAGTCGCACGCGCCCGCTGGCCGCGGCCGTCGTGGCCGAGGATGCTGTAGCGATAGGTAGGCTTGTAATTGTTACTCTACTGAACTCAGACGCTACAATATCGCTAGTGCTGGCTCAGCGTGCTCCAGCCCGCTGTCGCTCCCGCTCCCGCCTCCGCTCCTGGCGGGTACACGCCGCGCACGCTGTTCGTCAGTCGCACGCGCCCGCTGGCCGCGGCCGTCGTGGCCGAGGATGCTGTAGCGATAGGTAGGCTTGTAATTGTTACTCTACTGAACTCAGACGCTACAATATCGCTAGTGCTGGCTCAGCGTGCTCCAGCCCGCTGTCGCTCCCGCTCCCGCCTCCGCTCCTGGCGGGTACACGCCGCGCACGCTGTTCGTCAGTCGCACGCGCCCGCTGGCCGCGGCCGTCGTGGCCGAGGATGCTGTGGCGATAGGTAGGCTTGTAATTGTTACTCTACTGAACTCAGACGCTACAATATCGCTAGTGCTGGCTCAGCGTGCTCCAGCCCGCTGTCGCTCCCGCTCCCGCCTCCGCTCCTGGCGGGTACACGCCGCGCACGCTGTTCGTCAGTCGCACGCGCCCGCTGGCCGCGGCCGTCGTGGCCGAGGATGCTGTAGCGATAGGTAGGCTTGTAATTGTTACTCTACTGAACTCAGACGCTACAATATCGCTAGTGCTGGCTCAGCGTGCTCCAGCCCGCTGTCGCTCCCGCTCCCGCCTCCGCTCCTGGCGGGTACACGCCGCGCACGCTGTTCGTCAGTCGCACGCGCCCGCTGGCCGCGGCCGTCGTGGCCGAGGATGCTGTAGCGATAGGTAGGCTTGTAATTGTTACTCTACTGAACTCAGACGCTACAATATCGCTAGTGCTGGCTCAGCGTGCTCCAGCCCGCTGTCGCTCCCGCTCCCGCCTCCGCTCCTGGCGGGTACACGCCGCGCACGCTGTTCGTCAGTCGCACGCGCCCGCTGGCCGCGGCCGTCGTGGCCGAGGATGCTGTAGCGATAGGTAGGCTTGTAATTGTTACTCTACTGAACTCAGCCGCTACAATATCGCTAGTGCTGGCTCAGCGTGCTCCAGCCCGCTGTCGCTCCCGCTCCCGCCTCCGCTCCTGGCGGGTACACGCCGCGCACGCTGTTCGTCAGTCGCACGCGCCCGCTGGCCGCGGCCGTCGTGGCCGAGGATGCTGTAGCGATAGGTAGGCTTGTAATTGTTACTCTATTGACAATAGCTACTTCGTAAAGTTCAATTTCGCTTAAATAATCGTGAACGTGTGGCGCCTGGAGCTCGGCAAATTCCTCTAATTCTTACGCCCGCCCACTGGCGGTCAAAAGGTTAACATTGCACTGTCACAATCATCAGTAACCTCCCATTGCAGGCTGCGACGACGGCCTCCACTCGCTCCGCGGGCCCGTGCGGCTCTCCCTGTGCGACTCTCCGCGCCACGGCGCCGTCAGCGCCATCAGCGCCCACGGCGCGCGCACACTGTTGGCCTGTGGAGGCACGCTGCTGCACGCCAGCACCGCCGCGCTGGCGTCGGCGTTGCGGCGCGCTGAGGCGCTCAAGCCTAGCGCGGGCGTCGATAGGGTCCCGCTGCCGGATAGCGCGCATCCGCATCTCATCACGGTGAGGACGACTCCTTATTATGTATTGTAGGGTGGAAATTCTTTTTGGGTTAGCGAGAGCAGCTACCATTACTGTTAGTGCGCCGCGCAAAAATAACACTTGCTTCCTATATTTGCACTTCTTTTTTGCATCTGTACTTATTTTTTGGCCACTTAGTATAGATAGATATTTACACGAGTACAAATTATTTGAATAAACAGTACAATTTAAATTAATAAACTGTAGCGCAATGCAACTTAAACAGCTCTCACTCGCACGGAAAATTTGTATATTTCTATTTCTTAGTAAGTGAATGAGGACTATAGCTACATAAAGATTTGATTATAATGTCGTAGCAAGCGACGACCGGCCCCGGCACGGACTCGGCGTGCGTGGCGCTCGGGCGCCGCGTCGTGCTGCTGCAGTACGACGCGGCCGCCGCCGCCTACACCGTGGCGCGCGCCTTCGGACTCGAGCGCGCGCCCGCCGCGCTGCTGCTCACCGCCGCCGCGCTCTACGTCGCCGCCGACCGGCCGCTCCGCGCCACTCTACCCTCCGGCGCGCTAGAACCCTTCGCCGCCGGCGACCACACCATCGCCGCCGCCGCCCGCACTCGCTCCACCCCTCGCGCCGTCCTCCTAATCTCCGCCGCCCCCGTGGAACTCCTCATCTGCTACGCGGAGTGCGGCGTGTTCGTGGACGACGCCGGCCGCCGCACGCGCGGCGACGACGCCAAGTGGAACACCCCCGTGCGCGAGTTCGCGTACGTCGCGCCGTTCCTGTACGCCGTCGGCGAGGACCGCGTCGCGATCCTCCACCTCGGCGACGAGGCGTACCGCGGGCCCGTCTGCACCTGCGACTCCGTGTCGACCGCCTCGAGCGGCTCCGAGGTCGTCTCGCCTGAAACGTTCGTTTTAAATTTACCGGAACCGGCGCTTCTGGGCACGGTGCGCGACGGCGTCGTCGTTCGCACGAAACGCGACGACGGCTACCAGGTGGCCGTCGTGAACGGGCTGGCGGCGTTCCGCAGCGTCGGCGCCTCGATGGAGTCCCTGAACACGGCCTCCGAGAAGGGCTCGACTCTCGACCTGGCGCCGCCGTCCCCGCAGGACACTTCGCTGGAGACGCTGAACGGCGCGACGGGCTTCCTCGCGGACATCAAAAAACGCGCCCGACAGTTGCGCGAGAAAAATCGTAAACAGAGCCAGATGGAAGCCGACGAGGTCATCAAGGAAATACTTACGACGGAGATAGGGTTGAAACGGGGGCTGAACGGCAGAAAGTCGCCGGCGCTGACCTCCGAGTTCGACTCTGACTCGGACACGCGCAGCGAGCTGGACTCCGAGGGCTCGCGGCGCGCGGAGGACGTGTGCGCCGACATGTTCACGAGGCAGGTTCGGTTCCAGGCCGATACATGAGTCACTAGCTACACGACTTCACTTATGAAGCGAGGCTTATGGCTACATTAGCATTTCATATGAACAATTATGCAATCTATTCCGTTGAATTTACGACATTAGAAATACGAGAATGCGGCCAATATGCTCATAAATGTCTGAATGTATGAATGAATAGCTTATTTCCTTAATACTTGCGAATACCTGCTGTTGAGGCGATTCCATATTCAAATATTTATCATCACGTTGGCTGGTAGATCTGATAGCGATTATGTTTGCATTCATTTCAAATGTAATAATAATAACTTTACATTTTACTATTAAAGGGTTGTTCATTGTATTGTCCGTTAAGGCCGATAACGAGAACTGACTTATGTGTCATCAACGATATAATTCACTATGCTCAAGTATTCCTATGAAAATAGACTAGCGACTATGCGACTACTTTTGTATGTAAATTAAGCAAACAAATGTATACTATAATTTATAATAAATACTCTAAGTATTGTATTTTATTTAGGTAGAAAGTATCATGTTTGAAGTAGCAGTATTTTTGTGTTGTATTTATTTTTTTGAAAAGTTTGTCCTGTGTTAATCTTCTTATCCATGAAAATAATTTACTACGTATGCAATTTTTTTTAGTGTTTATGTAAAATTACCAATTTTCAACATCAGAAAATTATACGAAAATAGTTTTCGTTTTGTTAACACAAAATAAATTGAGGAACATCCGCATGTTTAATACGTAAATAATTGCCCATAAGAAAAGTACTTAACAATGCTACTTAATACTATTTTTTTTACTGAATACAAGGAACATTTTAATGTATATGTATATACCATATGTACCATACCATTAACATCCCATTACATCATTTGAATAATACATTTCCTAAGTAACCAATATTAATAGTAAGAGAGTAAATCGTTCGGCTGACAACCAAAACTCACTATAAAAACTGTCACTACTCTTTGCAACCTCTTATATCAGTATTGAATCAGAAGATCAGAACTTAGATACGATCTCTATTTCAAGTAGGTATTTGTTACTTGGTGAGTTTTGGTTGTCAACCTACGAAATTGTGGAAATAATATACTTAAATAACACTAACAACAAGTGACCGAGGCGTGAACAGCAAGAGGTTGCAGACTAAAACTTGATTCTCCAATAGGCTTTAAAATAGGGGAAATAAAGATAGTTACAAACATCGTTATCTAACATTGTGTGCACGTTTGTATCATCATTTTAGAAAGTTACGGGTTAGCTAAAGGGTGCAAAGGCACAAGGTGTATGTTTTCAGGCTGTTTGCCATTGTTGGATATGGTCAGTGCTTGCCGCGTTAGTAAATAACTATTGATAATTGTTTTACTGTGATTTTATAATTGACTTTAAATTCTGCTAGATTTAGTTTTAAGCAATATTTGTTACTTACTTATGATTACCTGTTAAAATAATATATAATTTTCGTAATAAGTGCATTTTACTTTATATCCGTAACAAATCCTCGGCAGCTAAGATTGTTTTAGGCGGATGCATCTTTGGATGTTTGTGAAGTCTTTATTATTGTTTTTCATAATATTATCCTTATTACTATAAGGGTTGAAATAAAAACTAATTGCACCCGAGATAGTTACTTATTTTCCTAGTACACTGCATGTACTGCGGTCCCATGACCCTGCGGTCATTTATGTAATAATATAAGCCTTTGCCATATTTTTTCTACAGAAACGTCCGAACTTATATTAACTTAGTCCCAATTAACTTCAGTGTAATGGATACTGAAACTAAAAGATATATTCTGACCAGACAGAAGTCGCGGTGGCAATAACGGCAAAGAACTAGGGATTTCCTTTTAAATTCATCGTTAAGTGAATACTCATTTCGAAATGACATTTCATATTAGCTGATGTTTTCATCGGATAAATAGAAAATAACTAAAATATGCCGATTACTACTCAGCAATGTTATCTATGACATCTGTGTATTTTTGGGACTTGTCTATTTCTAATAAAATCAACATTCATATTGGATAAATCATAATCTAAGCTTAATTCTCGACTGCTTTACAACTAAGCCTAATTTGGATAAATTTATCTCAAAGTCAACGTTTGTCATAAAGAAGTTGTCGACAAAATAATATCCAGTGTAAGTCCCTAGCAAAAGTTTGTTCGTGCCACCGGGACCAGAGACCAACCAAATTTTATTGACAGTTATTTCCTTGTGGTATCATGAATTGTCTATGATTATCTAGTATTTTGATACTTTACATTTTAGTTGTCACATGTTCCCAGTTTGATTCAGTGGTGAATTTAATAAAACCTAAATCTCATAAACGGAGCAAGTTTGCAAAGAGGAGGATAAACTAACTAACTATTCATAATGAATATCATTATATTAGTGACAATCCCAAGTCCATATAGCGGGCCACCCACACTAAGCAACAAATAGCACGTAACCAACCGTCCTTTTGAATTTACCTATTTCAGAGGAGCATGATGTGTCAAAACAAGAAAATCTCAATAAAATTGTTGAAATCTTTATTTACAATCTTAAACATTTACATTACATGAAGTGCAACCAGAAACCTGCAAGTTCACTGTCCATATAAAAACAATATTGTCAGATGCATCTTACAAACGGTAGTCTTGCTGAAGTCTCATTGATTTAACCGATGGATAGACAGTTACTCGACACTCATTACGTTTCCAAGAGTTACAGAACTTCATTAAGATTTAATTCATGTACTTGTAAAGTGTACTACGCATCCGTCAACGGCAGATTATTCACAATTAATGTACACAACTAGTATATGCAGCACACATTTTAATTCTAAAGAATTATAATTGAGGCTCAGTCAAACAGCGTCTTATAATACAGTTCAGATTATTAATTACATACATTGAGTTGCACTGGACTTATCGCATTAAATAAGAAAAACAAATTCTGATTCATACTATACGACCACACAGTTATATTACTTTATACAAAAAGACTATAAAAATCATAATCATTTGAGGCGGTCCCTGAAACCGCTGAGAAGTTACATCTTTAAGCTCTTTAATAGATGTTATTGCCTAAATTTAATGAGTGACACAGGTATCTAGTCAGTGCCAAAGTTTCAATCAGTTTTCTACGTCGCACAGACATTTTTAATAAATTAAGCTTACCTCATTACATATCTCAATTAATCGAAAAGAAAACATGGTTTGGAATAAAGGAATTAAAAAAAAATCTTCCTCTCCTTTCCTCTGCAAGGTACAGTCAGCAGCAGATATTGCTTAGCGGGTATGGTGTTCCGAATGATCTTAAGAAACATTATCATGATCTTAACATACTCTTATTGTCTTAGCAATAAGGTCGTGCCAAATTCATTTTGAACGCCATGCCCACTGAGCAATATCTGCTGCTGACTGTAGAAGTCGCGTTATGAGACAACATTTCCTGCGTTTGTTACTCGATTGGTACAGCAGAGGGCCAGTGCCCTAGAGTTTGGCTATTATTTCGTTAAACTCTGATGGGTTCAGAAATAATCGAATTACATCTAACAGAACAGGATTTTCACGCACCAAATAGCAAAAAAGTTCTACAATAATCTAGTTTTCTAGAATAATATTGTCTTGTGCGAAATGTCATCAAAACTGCAATTACGAATGGTTCTAAATTCGTCAGTACATAGTTTCATGAGCCATAAAAAATCCATGATAGTGATACCGTTGTAAAAATAATACATAGCAATTACTTTGAATTTAAATCAAAGTACAACATACAACGCATAAAGTTCCGATTAACGGTTCGAGCCGTGATAGATGAGAAAATTTCCGCCTTATTGAACTCCGCCTTAACCTTTTGAGCGTGTTTCCTCTAGAAAAATGTGGCCTACACACCAGTATCTCGACTAATAAAATACCGAATATAAACCTCACCTGTCAGCAGGACAATAAAATTGGGTTTAGATGTTTGTTTGCTGGCGCGGTAGGCACGACACCTTTCAGAGGTTTTGCGTTGGTTTAAGAAATACAAACAGGTTTACGATGGTCGCTCTACCGTATCATACCGTGGCCGTCAAGTTAAAGTATGCAACAACGACAGTAATGCATGCCACAAACGATAAAAGATGGCAGCACTTTAGTTGAGGAATCCGCGACACTGTGGCGCGCCGCACAGACAGGGGATCTTCTCGTCTTCGAGCGGGAACTTGTAATCGTACGTGATTTCTTCGTCTACTCCGATCGGCTGCTTCGAATATATGACGATCTTCTTTTGAGACTCTATCGTTATAATCTTCGCGTAACAGTTGGGCTGCAAGTAAAAAAGTAACTTTAGCTTGTAACACAAATTCGGATCTGTATAGAGGTGCCCACGCCCATCTTAGTTTTATACGAAATGGAAACTATGTTTTCATATTTTAGATTAACATACATTTTCACTGAAATAGACAAATGCTTTCATATAACACTTTATATCTGCTAGCTTTTGCTTATTTGTAAAGCAACAATACAATCGCCGTCAGATATATTGGAGCGGCCAATCGCTGGTCGTTCACAAACAGCTGTCTATTGTAATGGCGTTAGGGTGGGTCAGATATTTTTGAGCAACGTAGCCGCTTCGATGTTTCCGATGTCGACTGTACAGGTACAAAACGATGCAAGTGAAAAAAGTAGGACACGAAAATGTTAAAGCTGTAGTTAGGTTAATAAATACGTACTCTACACACTCACTCTACTCTAGTTCCATATATTAAGGTAAATAACTGTGTACATATTTATATAGGGGTTTTCTTCATCATCATCATCATCATCAGCTTTTCAGCCATAAAACATCTACTGCTGACCATAGACCAGCTATGTGGTGTGGACCTTCAATTACACAGGTTACAAGAACCGATATTCGTTGTCTAATACATATTTACCTATGAAGTTGGCGTTTATGGTTATAGATTTTAGTTGGTCTCTAATATCATTATCTAAAAAATATCTAAGTCACTCTGACTTAGATATTTTTTGTTTTCAACAGTGCACAATGTAACAAATTTTGTCACACTAATAATTGTTTTTTTTAAACTATGCTTTGAAAACAACTCTTACCCGGTCTTATCATATACTGCCAATTCATCTGTTTGAAACTGATATTAAATGTGTGATAGTACTTTGTTTTATGAAATAGATATATACAAAACACGCCTTAGAAGTGTATCAATATTAATGTCTAAATTTGGTGTTGATTTTGTCATCAAAAAAATACACACAAAATTCATTTTATAAATAGACTTTACACGAAATTCTCAATACAAAACGCCAATTTCATAGGTGACCTAATAGTGAGGTGACTCACGTTGCAGCTGTGGTTGATGAAGCGGGCCAGGTTGCCGCACTTGGTGGCGTCGATGATGGTGTCGAGGTCGATGCGGAACAGGTACGAGGAGCCGATGCCGGTGGCCTCGTAGTGCGCCTCTCGCACGTCGGCCACGATGGGCCGGATCATCTGTCCCACGTACTCGATCACCATCTCGTCCGCTGCTATAGGCTCCTGTTCAACAAACAAGTGGGTCACATCGTCAGCCTATCTCAATCCACTGCATTAGCCTAAGGGTATGGAGACATTAGCAGGTCCATAACCGCCCATAATCGCCAACCCGCATGTTAGCGATCGCAGCAATGTATCCACTAATGCGACCATATACGATCTTTTTGTGAATTTAATTATGCATTGATGTTTAGAATTTATTATTTTATATACATTTGACATTCTTTTTGTGAATTTGTGCTATTTGTTAACAAATGACATGTAATTTTCATTAAGAAATAAATTAATCTATCTATATAACATGGACGTCTAACGCCAGCTCAAAAATGCCCTCAAAACCAATTGTTCAATTGTGCCAAGATGGGCAGGACATAGCGCTTTTCTTAACACCGCGCATATTTCGGCGCAATATCTTTGACATATTTTTATAGAATATAGCCAATCGAAACTTTGATGGACCAATCACAACTATTTTTAAATGGCGGTTTACGTTTTTATAGGTTTATTTTGACATTCATTACTGTGATGCATTGAAGAGGGGGTGGCACTTGACAATTAAAATTCAGGACCGTTTTTGAAACGTAATTTAATATGGCGTGCGGCTTCCATGTTTTATTTGTTCGTAGGTCCACTATCATGACGCTGCTGCCCGTCATCAAACTTCTATCAAAAAAATGGTCAGTGACACTTCAATCACTTAGTTGGCTATTACGACACCCGTGGGAAGAGTTGGGGTGGTGACAAATGTATCCTTACTGCCGTTACCACACAGCCAGTGTGTCAATGAGCACTTATGGATAAGATTTTTCACTGGAATACCTAATAAAAATCAACACAGGAGCTGCAATGTTTTTTGGTTGGTTTTTACTTTGTATGGACGACAAACTTCACGATTTTTGTGATTTGGCATTTAGTGGTTAAAAATATGACTAAAGAAATTAATTGTTTTGAAAAGGCAGAAGTAACGTTTAATTACCTGTGCAAATAATCCCCAGTCGTGGATACCAGACTTGGCAAATTTGAGCTGCTTCTTTCTGAACTTGAGCTGGTTGAACTTTAAGAGATCTGAATCCGTATCTGTACCTGTAAACCACAAAAGTATTAGTAAATATTCACATGATGTATGCAAATCCATATGAAGATGGAAAATAATTCAAACATAAATTAAGACATTATTAAGTTCGCTTTAATTTGACTCAGAACAGCTATAACGGTGCATTTTCAAGACACGCTTATTACCCCTTGTCGCCCAGAGGCATATTAAATGGTCTCCTCAAACAAAAGAATTCTTTTCTATTTCTTACTCTATTAATTCGAAATTCACGGGCAAATTTTATTTACAGGGTGTCAGGAGGTCAGGCATGATGACTGTGTGTCATAAAAATGATATTTCAGTACAGATGGTGCCTTTTTTAAGCGCTAGTGCGAGAAATGGTTCATTTTATGTCAGGCCCAAAACTTTGGAGGGCCATCTGTACTAAAAAGCGTCGTACGAGACACATTAAAAAAATAAAATTCGTAACTCGTGTCGATTTAAAACAGACTCCCTTTGGTCGCGTTTTAATTTATCGCCACTCGTTTCGAACTTAATTTTTTTCGCACTCGTATCGTAATGTAGTATTCAGGTAGGGTATAAAGTGTCCCAGGTGGGGTTACCGAAGGCGGTGAGCAGTCGCCGCTGGTTGGACCTCGCCTCTCGGGACTGGGTCTGCATCTTGAGGCCGTGGTGGTACTTGTACTTGTATACTGTAGTATTCAGGTAGTATAAAGTGTCAGGTGGGGTTACCGAAGGCGGTGAGCAGTCGCCGCTGGTTGGACCTCGCCTCTCGGGACTGGGTCTGCATCTTGAGGCCGTGGTGGTACTTGTACTTGTATACTGTAGTATTCAGGTAGTATAAAGTGTCAGGTGGGGTTACCGAAGGCGGTGAGCAGTCGCCGCTGGTTGGACCTCGCCTCTCGGGACTGGGTCTGCATCTTGAGGCCGTGGTGGTACTTGTACTTGTATACTGTAGTATTCAGGTAGTATAAAGTGTCGCAGGTGGGGTTACCGAAGGCGGTGAGCAGTCGCCGCTGGTTGGACCTCGCCTCTCGGGACTGGGTCTGCATCTTGAGGCCGTGGTGGTACTTGTACTTGTATACTGTAGTATTCAGGTAGTATAAAGTGTCCCAGGTGGGGTTACCGAAGGCGGTGAGCAGTCGCCGCTGGTTGGACCTCGCCTCTCGGGACTGGGTCTGCATCTTGAGGCCGTGGTGGTACTTGTACTTGTATACTGTAGTATTCAGGTAGTATAAAGTGTCCCAGGTGGGGTTACCGAAGGCGGTGAGCAGTCGCCGCTGGTTGGACCTCGCCTCTCGGGACTGGGTCTGCATCTTGAGGCCGTGGTGGTACTTGTACTTGTATACTGTAGTATTCAGGTAGTATAAAGTGTCGCAGGTGGGGTTACCGAAGGCGGTGAGCAGTCGCCGCTGGTTGGACCTCGCCTCTCGGGACTGGGTCTGCATCTTGAGGCCGTGGTGGTACTTGTACTTGTATACTGTAGTATTCAGGTAGTATAAAGTGTCGCAGGTGGGGTTACCGAAGGCGGTGAGCAGTCGCCGCTGGTTGGACCTCGCCTCTCGGGACTGGGTCTGCATCTTGAGGCCGTGGTGGTACTTGTACTTGTATACTGTAGTATTCAGGTAGTATAAAGTGTCGCAGGTGGGGTTACCGAAGGCGGTGAGCAGTCGCCGCTGGTTGGACCTCGCCTCTCGGGACTGGGTCTGCATCTTGAGGCCGTGGTGGTACTTGTACTTGTATACTGTAGTATTCAGGTAGTATAAAGTGTCGCAGGTGGGGTTACCGAAGGCGGTGAGCAGTCGCCGCTGGTTGGACCTCGCCTCTCGGGACTGGGTCTGCATCTTGAGGCCGTGGTGGTACTTGTACTTGTATACTGTAGTATTCAGGTAGTATAAAGTGTCAGGTGGGGTTACCGAAGGCGGTGAGCAGTCGCCGCTGGTTGGACCTCGCCTCTCGGGACTGGGTCTGCATCTTGAGGCCGTGGTGGTACTTGTACTTGTATACTGTAGTATTCAGGTAGTATAAAGTGTCAGGTGGGGTTACCGAAGGCGGTGAGCAGTCGCCGCTGGTTGGACCTCGCCTCTCGGGACTGGGTCTGCATCTTGAGGCCGTGGTGGTACTTGTACTTGTATACTGTAGTATTCAGGTAGTATAAAGTGTCAGGTGGGGTTACCGAAGGCGGTGAGCAGTCGCCGCTGGTTGGACCTCGCCTCTCGGGACTGGGTCTGCATCTTGAGGCCGTGGTGGTACTTGTACTTGTATACTGTAGTATTCAGGTAGTATAAAGTGTCCCAGGTGGGGTTACCGAAGGCGGTGAGCAGTCGCCGCTGGTTGGACCTCGCCTCTCGGGACTGGGTCTGCATCTTGAGGCCGTGGTGGTACTTGTACTTGTATACTGTAGTATTCAGGTAGTATAAAGTGTCCCAGGTGGGGTTACCGAAGGCGGTGAGCAGTCGCCGCTGGTTGGACCTCGCCTCTCGGGACTGGGTCTGCATCTTGAGGCCGTGGTGGTACTTGTACTTGTATACTGTAGTATTCAGGTAGTATAAAGTGTCGCAGGTGGGGTTACCGAAGGCGGTGAGCAGTCGCCGCTGGTTGGACCTCGCCTCTCGGGACTGGGTCTGCATCTTGAGGCCGTGGTGGTACTTGTACTTGTATACTGTAGTATTCAGGTAGTATAAAGTGTCGCAGGTGGGGTTACCGAAGGCGGTGAGCAGTCGCCGCTGGTTGGACCTCGCCTCTCGGGACTGGGTCTGCATCTTGAGGCCGTGGTGGTACTTGTACTTGTATACTGTAGTATTCAGGTAGTATAAAGTGTCGCAGGTGGGGTTACCGAAGGCGGTGAGCAGTCGCCGCTGGTTGGACCTCGCCTCTCGGGACTGGGTCTGCATCTTGAGGCCGTGGTGGTACTTGTACTTGTATACTGTAGTATTCAGGTAGTATAAAGTGTCGCAGGTGGGGTTACCGAAGGCGGTGAGCAGTCGCCGCTGGTTGGACCTCGCCTCTCGGGACTGGGTCTGCATCTTGAGGCCGTGGTGGTACTTGTACTTGTATACTGTAGTATTCAGGTAGTATAAAGTGTCAGGTGGGGTTACCGAAGGCGGTGAGCAGTCGCCGCTGGTTGGACCTCGCCTCTCGGGACTGGGTCTGCATCTTGAGGCCGTGGTGGTACTTGTACTTGTATACTGTAGTATTCAGGTAGTATAAAGTGTCAGGTGGGGTTACCGAAGGCGGTGAGCAGTCGCCGCTGGTTGGACCTCGCCTCTCGGGACTGGGTCTGCATCTTGAGGCCGTGGTGGTACTTGTACTTGTATACTGTAGTATTCAGGTAGTATAAAGTGTCAGGTGGGGTTACCGAAGGCGGTGAGCAGTCGCCGCTGGTTGGACCTCGCCTCTCGGGACTGGGTCTGCATCTTGAGCGCCTTCTTGTCGTCGTGCGGCGGCGCGGCGAGGCCGTGGTGGTACTTGTACTTGGCCTTCAGCCGCGCGTCCATCTTGTAGTAGCCCTCCGTGCGTGCCGAGCCCGACGAGTGGCCCTAAGAGTTTTGTTTGCTATTTGTATCTCGTAGCCACCTAACGAACTGCGAGCTCGCTCGGTGGCATACGGATGATTAAAGGTCGATGTCGTGGCAGACAAAAAATATTTATATATACCGTGGGCTGTTTAAGCCCGACCGATTTTAACAGTGTATTCCTGACCACATTTAGAAACTATAATGTCGTATAAACTTTTTTGGATATCGCCTAGTTTCAGAGTTAGAACCAATTAAAAAAAAACATATTTTCTAATTGTTACTCAAGACTAAAGGTCTTTTTAACGGCGTTGGTGCCATTATGGAGAATAGTCTCACTAATCTCATTAATAGATGTCAAAAAGTGAGAAATAACACCATTAAAAAATGAGGTTTTTGTGAAAAAAAAACGTTAACACTCATTCTAAGTGCTAGTTTTATGAATAACACCTACTTTTAATGTTAAAATACAATAAAATAAAAAAAACAATCGCAAAAGAAATAAAAAAAAAAAATCCCAAAAAATAGGACAAAAGTCATTTAACATTTTTTGTTTGTTTTTACATTAAAAATGTGTGGTTAAAATCTTTCGGGTTTAAACAGCCCACGGTGTATATATATCTACACAGTTTCTATTAACAAATTTAAATCTATCGTAACACGGCCGCACGGGTCGTTCCCGGCCAGTATGCGCGGATTTTTTTTGTTTTGTAACGGACACTCAAATTTTGTACGAAATCTTAGGGAAATTACTTTTTATTATTTCAATCGAATAAGCTCGTGATTCTGATCCGAATGAGCCCAAACACATCCAGAATTGGAAGAATCAGGTTTACGGCATTTTTTAAGGAAATCGCCCTTTTATAATTGTAATGATCTCAAATAATCGAAAGCAAATTGTACAAACAGCAACACTCCTAACGGACCATTAAAGACAGAGCAGAGAGAAAATGAAAGAGATAAATATAGTTATATTATGTCAACTTCAAATTAAATAATACACGGGAATGTTGATCCTTCGCACTGTTCGCAACTTGGTCGAATAATACAAATCGGGTTCCGAAATCTTATGAGACTAATTTCACGACTTCGGCCGAACTCTGCTGACCAATGGGGCAGGCATTGCTACGGTTAACCAATGATCGCTCGCGGTTTCTTCAGAAGGTGACATTACCATGGTTCTCTCTTCAGTCGTTCACTCTTGACAGAGTGGTCGTGGTTGTATGTTGAGACGTATCTAATGTGGATAATGCAGCTCTCGCAATGCGCCTCCACTTGCCACGGTCTTCAGCGTTACGGGAACATTGGACTATGGTGGTTTGTGTCGCAGCTTTTATCAGGTCTGTCCAGCACGTAGGTGATCGACCACGCGACCGCTTGCCTTCCACCCGTCCCTGGACAACGAGACGTTCCATGGAGTTTTGGTTTCGTGTAACGTGCCCGAAGTATTTGAGGATTCGTATTTGCACAGTCGACGATAATCTCTCCTTAACTTTAAGTTCTTCCAAGATCGAAACATTGGTCCGAAACGCAGTCCAGGGAATTCGCAGTAGTCGCCGCCAGCACCACATTTCAAGTGCGGCAATTTTGCGTCGATCTTTTAGGCGCACCGTCCATGTTTCTGCGCCATAAAGAAATATTGGAAAGACCAAGCTTCTCATCAGGCGGACTTTGGTGGCTTTAGTGATATTGCGGTTCGACCAGACTCTGTTCAGCTTGTCAACGGCAGATCTTGTGATAGCACATCTCCTACGGATCTCGTCCTCACACCCCCCATTGTTCGTGATCGTGGAGCCGAGGTACACGTAGCTTTGGACAACCTCACAGTTGCCAATCATGGAGACATCAGGTTGATTTAGTTCCGTTCGGTCCACGATCATCATTTTGGTCTTATCTCTGTTGATCGCGAGTCCGAAGGAGAGGCTTGTTCTCTCTAGGCGTGCCAACAACTGTTCCATATCTTCTTTTGTTTGAGCGAGAAGAGTTGTGTCATCAGCATATCTCAAGTTCGATGTTTACCATGGTTACGTAATAACAAAAACGTTTAACCAATGATTGAGCGCGATTTTTCCGGAAGCTGACGTTACTATAGTTACGTTATATATAACATCCGTTTTAGGCCTGGAGACGTCAATCTAACTTCAGAGCCGGTAATTTGACTGCTTAGCTGCTATGTAGAAATTTCCGTTCATTTTCCTTTCAACGGCTGTCACTGTCAGATATTTTTTCAAAGTTAGAATTTCAGCCAGAAACTGTCAAGTCTCTATTATCTGTATGGCTACTGACAGATTAAAGGATTATAGGTAGACAGTCAAACGTCTATCTACCATATTTCCACAAAGGTTACATAAGTATTCAACTAACGTCTACTAAGAGATGTGATGAATTAAATAATAAAGACAGCAATAGCATTTGTCTCTGTCAATGAAAAAATAATTTAAAATTGCCCGATAACATGGCTATTTGTAAAAATATCTTGACTTGGAAAAATACCTCGCCTATTAATGTCAGATAAATCATGAAATCCGATTTGAAGAAACCGTGATTAAATTACTAAACGGTTTTAGACAAATCTGTTAAGAACTGTCGTTATCCAGTTTCCACAAGGAACAACGACATCTAGCGTCTAATCATGGCCGGGCCGATAGCTAATTCTTCATTTTCGTAGACGAAGGAATTTTTATTATGTCAACTAGTTTTCAAATACTGAAATTTTGACGCAACAAAGATTCGATGACATATCATCGGGGACCATCGGAAATGTCGCGATCGTGCCTACTAACGAAAAATACCGAACCCATAATATTACACGACCAAATTGCATCCTTTGCCAAGTGGCTCAACATTCCTATGTAACTGACATGTGACTGTAAGTGTGATTCTCTTTCATGCAATATTTCCAATTTCTGAAGTGTATACCTAGCTGTGTTGCTGTTTGTACAGTACAATATTACAACATTTTTCAACTTAAGTTACTTCTGGTACTTTGCAGGGCAGCGAAGTAATTATAATTAACTTATGAAGTTCCATTACATACATATCAAGTTCAGACCTCGAACCGCCGATATGGTACTTCCGGGTTTATTTTGACGTCAATATTTCATTGCAAGTTCCAATTAGTTGAGTGTACGATACCTGCAACTCCTCGTAAATGTTGGCGTGGCGCTTGGACTTCTTCCTGGGCGGGCTGTAGCACACGTCGGTGGGCGGGTGGTCCACCCAGTGCGTGTCGTTCAGCCAGTAGCCTTGCGCGTCTTCCGCCAACAAGGCCTTCAAAAAATTTTACGAAAACTCAGCACAATTTATTTATTTTACTTTATTTATGTTGATGAGGGAAAGCTCCTATTGCGGATTTATTGAAGAGATTTAAGACAATTTTCTGATTTTTTAATTGGGGCTCATGCATAAATCATGCGAGGTTTTTTCGGCTACTTTTTTACAAATCAGAAAGGATGACTTTTCGAATAAACACATTGGTATGGGTAGATCAACATTCTCTTTACTCAATGTATAACAAGTAGGATCACACTAAAATTATATTTCACGGTTACTCGCGTTTTAAGTCGAAAATTGCCCAACATGTTTCGCTCGGTCCATGAGGACCTGAGGAACATGTCGAGCATTTGACTTAAAACACGAGTAACCCGCGTGAAATATAATTTAGTATAAGTTTCACGAGAGTTTCGTATTTAAAAGTGGGATCACGGTTAACAAAAAAATCACGATTGCCTGGCATCAGTGTCACGAGATATCGTTTCGTCTCTTGGCTGCAAAAGGTAAACATTGACGAAACATGTTGTTCGTACCTCGTAGGCCCGCTTGAGGTACTGCACGTCCTCGCGGTCGATGCCCCTCGTGAGGAACTCGTACAGTCGACAAAAAAGTCTCCTTTACAGCTCACCAGTGCAAACATCTTACCACGGAAGCGCGATACACATAGAAACTCGGTTGCAATGAACGCTCATGCTGTCGCGTCACGTTTTTGTCGACTACATGACCTGCATCTCCGCCATGATGTCGCGCGGCTTGAACGTGTTGTTCGTACCTCGTAGGCCCGCTTGAGGTACTGCACGTCCTCGCGGTCGATGCCCCTAGTGAGGAACTCGTACATGACCTGCATCTCCGCCATGATGTCGCGCGGCTTGAACGTCACGTCCGACGCCACGGGTTCCGGCTCGGAACGGGAGTCCAGTCTGGGGATTGTAAAGAGTTGTTCATAAACGTCTCCGGACTTAGCAAGCTGATAAGTGTTTTGATCCTTTCGGTCTTATAGGCATGTTAATAAGACCGAAAGGAACAAAAAACAATAGTCACCATAGAACTCAAACCAGATTTAGCTACCAAATAGAAAAGTATGAACTATATTCCGAGTTGCTAAGCTGAAGCGCGAGCGGGCCACATTGCATGTAGAACCGTCGGGGCTGAAAGGTTCTCTCGTGGCGGCCACGTACCGGAAGGCACAGCGTGGGTAGGCGCCCCACAAGGTTGACAGATAACCTGATGAAGGTCGCAGGAGCCCGCTCGATGCGGGTGGTGCAGGACCGATCATCGTGGCAATCTTTGAGGGAGTTCCATGTTCAGCTATTGACGTCTTTCGACTAATATGATAATGATGACGAAACTATAGACCTCGAGGGGAAAATTATCATGATCGAAATAGTCATTAAGCCGTTGGCTAACTTTTTTGGTTGGTCTGATATATTTTTAAACATGTATAAAAATAATAAAATATTTAAAGTGTCAGCGGCCCTACCGCGAAAAACGAAATTCGTAAATTTCGAGGATTTGTCTCTCTCACTCTAATGACGCCTTCGTTTGAGTACCAGAGAAAAATCCTCGAAATTCCCGAATTTCGATTTTCGCGGTAGTAGGCCTGGTACTAACTTGTTTTGTATTTCGGCAAGTTTTTTCGTCTCGTGTTTTCTCTTATACGGCCTCTTGGTCTCCTTCTTCGTTTTGGGCACTTCGAGCGGCGGCGATGACACTTCCGGTTCCGCCATCCACGTGTAACCTGAAATCGAACATGACTTTTTCGTAAGGAGATCGAAAGAAGTACATTATCGACAATTAAGTGTTAGTGAAATATGCAATTTATGGTACTAAACGGAAAAAAAATAGCTCTTAATATTTCATTATAAAATGAGTAAGGGTCGGGTAAAGTAACCATGGGTGCAAAACTTTAACAAAACTTATCAAGTGGACATGAAAGAGCACATAATATCCATAAAATATACGAGGGTAAAAATTCTTTTCGTTGTCTTAATTGGTGTCCCCAAAAAAACGTGACCAAGTGGTGATTTTTGTATGAGATGATGTTTAGTTTTCAATTTCTGATGTATGGATTAAAATTTAGCGTAAAAAAGAAATACAAGTGCACCGGTTCTTATATACTGAGTCGAAATATCAACTAAAAGCATGACAGAGTGGTATGAAACAAAACAACGAAAATAATTTTGGCCCACGGATCTACACACATAAACACTTAAGTTCATGATTCCAAGACAGGGAATAAAATTGGATACAGATTTTTCAATAATATTCTTATTTTTCTTGGACAAAGTGTTCCCATGTGTCAATTTCAAAGTTTTGTTAAAGTTTTACACCCATAGTCCCGACCCCTAGAAATGAGATATGACATGAATCAAGTTCGTCATGATTACAGACTTCTGGAATTGTGGGGTTTGTAGGATTCCTTATTGACGTCACTACACGGCAAGAATCATTCCCCACTGCAACGAAATACAATAAAGTGAGAGTAGTAGCAGTAGATGCCGCGTGGTGATGGCAGTAAGAGTACATTGTCAACACCCCAACTCTTCCCGTGGATGTGGTAAGAGTCGACTAAGGGATTGAAGTCTCACCATTAGTTTACAGAAGATTGATGATGGACAGCAGCGTCATCATAGCTATAATATATCCGCTTGCCCAATGTCCAACGATTATGGGTTATCCTAATGCGCCTATGCGCGTAGTTAATAAGGAGAGGCCTACGTCCAGCAGTGTACTGAGGTAGAGTGATGATATGGGATGTGATGTGAGAGCAGGAGTGGTCGAGCGCCACTTGTGACCCTTGTGACGCCTGCGACGCTACACCGGCGATGATGATGATGGTGTATACTGCTATGCTATTCTCTTATTGACACATTCGACGCTGCGTTCGTCAACGAGCTCGATGTCGAGACAGCCTTGTCTAAAATTCTAGCTGTTTGATTTGACATTAGGAATCGAGGCTGTGAGCGAGGTTGTGGGCGAGTTCGTCGCTGTTTTTCGTTAGAGAATACGAAGTTCATACATTAAACGTCAAACTTTCGACGCAATGTAGTTCCAGCTCACGCCGCATTCGTCGCCGAGCACTAGTGTCGTTTAAAGTACATTAGTGAATACCATTTTTAGGCTCGACGCTGCCGCAGCGCTGACACAGCGCTGACAGCAAGGCGGTTTCCTTAGTGAATAACACTGCTGTAGCACAAGTACCGTGGTCATGCTGCAGGTGGTTGTTGGTGTGGTCGAGGTCGGGCGGCGGGCGGCAGTAGGAGTGGTCGAGCGCCACTTGTGACGCTTGTGACGCCTGCGACGCTTGTGATACCGGCGAAGATGATGGCGACGATAGTGCCTGGAATGTGACGATATACGTGTGAGCGGTGAATTTTGTGTTCATTTATTCGTGATGTCAAAAGAAAATACCGACAGAGGCTATCCTTCTGCGACCCAGTAACATTTTTATTTTTAGGATTTAATACTTGTTCTTATTTAATATAAATGAAAATTAATTAAACTTCGGAATTCGGGTCAATGTCAGTCCGATAAACAAATGTTGTCCACTCGGTGGTCAAAAGTTAATAGCTTTTATAAATCTACGTTACGATTTGATTGCATAGGGCTATAGACCGGAACCTCGTTGTACCGTTAATTGTTTTATCCCAAAATTAGTACAGGAATTCCTTAACTTTAGGTATGTCCACCGAAAAGACTATAACCTAAATCTGACAATGACCCATTCGTTTTTGGTTTTACACAATGGCTTAGGAGGTAATAAATATAACATGTCTCGCGTCATATTGGATAACTAGTTTTTTGCTCTGTGCGCGAGGCCCAAGGGCCTCGCGGGCCTCTCTTTTTGTCGACTGGAGGATAAGAGGCCTGGAGATTTATTTTTTATTTTCTTTTATTATTTTATTATTGTTTTTGTATTAATTTTTACTTTTGTCGCAGTTATTGGGCTTATGAACTGGACTCCTGCAGCTCGGCCTTCGGCCTCGCGAGCTGGCGCGCCTATGTTGGACGCTTCGGGCCTTCGGCCCTAGGCGGAGCTCGGCCTTCGGCCTTCGCAGATTGTCGAAACGAATCGTCGGGCCTACGGCCCTCCGATTCGTTTTCATGTTACACTTTTTCATTGAGTAGCATGGATGCGTTGGACTCCTGCAGCTCGGCCTTCGGCCTCGCGAGCTATCGCACCTCTGAGAGACGCTTCGGGCCTTCGGCCCTACGCGGAGCTCGGCCTTCGGCCTTCGCAGGTTATCGAAACGAATCGTCGGGCCTACGGCCCTCCGATTCGTTTACATGTTACACTTTTTCATTGGGTAGCATGGATGCGTTGGACTCTGGCAGCTCGGCCTTCGGCCTCGCGAGCTGTCACGCCTCTGAGGGACGCTTCGGGCCTTCGGCCCTACGCGGAGCTCGGCCTTCGGCCTTCGCGGATTGTCGAAACGAATCGTCGGGCCTGCGGCCCTCCGATTCGTTTTTATGTTACACTTTTTCATTGCGTAGCATGGGAGCGCTGCACTCAAGGAGCTCGGCCTTCGGCCTCGCAGGCTGCCGCGCCTCTACGAGACGCTCCGGGCCTTCGGCCCTACGCGGAGCTCGGCCTTCGGCCTTCGCTGGGGTTCAAAGCGAACCGTCGGGCCTGCGGCCCTCCGGTTCGCTTATTAAGACAGTTAGGAAGGGCAGTCTCACCGCGTGGGCTCGCCCGTCGGGCCTTCGGCCCTCGGGCTCGCGTGGAGAGCACCTCGATCGCGACGCTCCGGGCCTTCGGCCCTACGCGGAGCTCGGCCTTCAGCCTTCGCGGGCTTGACGCCTCGCCATCGGGCCTTCGGCCCTCAGGCTCGGCTTATTAAGATACTCGGGTTGTTGAACGCTTGGTAGCTCGATTTGCTAGGAGCTCGGCCTTCGGCCTCGCTTTAAATTACTTGGAGGTGACGCGCTTGGGCCCTCGGGGTGAAGCTCCGGGCCTTCGGCCCTCCGCGAGGTCGGCCTTCGGCCTCCCACCCTGAAGCTCGCTCTTCGGGCTCGCTTAACATAGATTTATATTGGTTCTGGTAATGTTCCGGCCCTCCTGCAGCGAGGCCTTCGGCCTCGCCTAAAATTACTGGGGTTCGGGACCCTCTTGGGCCCCGGGAGCAAAGCTCCGGGCCTTCGGCCCTCCGCGGGGTCGGCCTTCGGCCTCCCGGCCTGAAGCTCGCCCTTCGGGCTCGCTTAACTTACTTGGGATTTTGGCTTTTTGTTTGGGGTCGCCGCCATCTTGAATTTTTTTCCAAATTTTTTTTCAGATTATTACTCCTGGGCCCAAATGATGCCCGCATGCCAAATTTTAGCGCGATCGGACCATTATTTCGAAATATCCATACAAAATTTTTTTTGTGCAAAAAATCTGAAAAAAATTTTTTCGGAATCTGGAGAGCCCAAAAGTCACGCACAGCGATTTCCAGCTCGATCGGATAAAAAAAATTTTTTGGAAAAAAAAAAAAATTTTTTTTTGCAAAAATTTTTTGCCCATCTGACAGCTCTCGGGGTCCTCTATGACATTTGGTCGAGCACCCCCCACCTATCTCTCCCCGTTTAAGAGTTCCCATACAAACTTTGACGGGCCCTACGGCGGCCATCTTGGATCCAAGAATCACAAAAACACTTTTTCTTTAATCTAGGTCCCTCAGAGATTCTACCACAAAAAAATCCGGCTCGAAGGACCATTTTGAAATTTGAGTGCAAAATTTTTTTTTTTTTTTTGGAAAAATTTTTGCGGCTTTAAAAACTGTCAGCAGTTCCCTATGACATTTGGTCGAGCACCCCTCGTCTAACTTTCACCGTTGAGCCAGGCCGTCGAACATTTTTTGACCAGGGAGCAAATCCTGAAATGTCAGATTTTTCCCGGTGCCTCGGGACCGCCCTCTATACGACCGTATACAGGGTGGAAAAAGATTTTGGGTCAGTGAGGGCAGCTACCGGATCCCGTGTAGCTACGCGAAAATGGTCTTAGAAGACCTTCCCGCGATTTTCAATTAAAGAAGATTAGCGTTTTCAGATTTTCGAAAAAGTATACAGGGTGCGAGGAAATGGTCATTTTTGACAAACTTTTTTTTGGATGCCAATCGACCCTGTTTCTGTTCAAGATCAAAAGCTTGTATGGGACCAAAAAAATTTTTTCGGCTAGAAAAGCCACAAATCGGGTTTTAAAATTCCGATACAAATTGTATGAAAATTAAAAAATATTTTTTCATACTTAATTTTTTTATGCCAATCGATTCCAACCCTATCCAGTACCAATAGTTTCCTAGGGGTCAACTTCCGGCAACGTAAAAAAAAAACAAAAATAAAAAAAACTGTTTTCATACATTGACTATGGGAAAAAAAGTGAAAATCAATTACATTATCTGTGACGCTAATTAATGTTGCTAATGATTTCATACAGTATTATTATTATCATTTAGCATAGGACGACTAATTATCGTGACAGATAAAATAATTAAGGTTTCACTTTTTTTCCATAGTAAATGTATGAAAACGGTTTTCTTGAAATTCAGGCTTTTTTGTACATTGCCATAAGTTGACCCGTAGGAAACTATTGGTACTGGATAGGAATGGAATCGATAGGCATAAAAAAATAATCGTGAAAAATATTTTTTAATTTTCAACAATTTGTATGGGAATTTTAAATCTCGATTTGTGGCTTTTCTAGCCGAAAAATTTTTTTTGGTCCCATACAAGCTTTTGATCCTGAACAGAAACAGGATCGATTGGCATCAAAAAAAAAGTTTGTCAAAAATGACCATTTCCTCGCACCCTGTATACTTTTTTCAAAATCTGAAAACGCTAATCTTCTTTAATTGAAAATCGCGGGAAGGTCTTCTAAGACCATTTTCGCGTAGCTACACGGGATCTGGTAGCTACCCTCACTGACCCAAAATCTTTTTCCACCCTGTATAACACTATACCCCACCATACCTCCTTCTGGGAGATCAATTGGATATGTCAGAAATGAGTGGTAATGCAGCTATATATATTATTAATACGCATGAAGTCGAGAGCTCCACGATAGTTGACCTGCTAAATGATTCAGGGTCTGATCAAACGAGATAAGTCACGTGGCGCAAACGCGGTCCCAAATCCTGCAAAGGCTTTGTCCAAAGAGTATTAGAGTAGTTATACCCAGTCAATCTTCAAAGAGTCGCTATCGAATAAAAATATGCTTTATAGGAGAAATCTCAATATCAGACCCATTATAATTCAAAGTGTGCGTTGTGAGTATGATCACAGATAAAATTCCATAGCTGTCTTACGAGCCATTACATGACGCGGACAGGCGCAAATGAGGGCCTTTTCTGAAATGACGTCCATCAGGGCGGCAGCACTGAGGCGTCAGGTCCAGAAACTTTTCTAAATTCTCAGAGCGCCTATAGTTTCGTGTTTAAATGTTTTGTATGAGTTAATAAAATTATATAAAAAAAATACCTCCAAGCATTTTTTTCTTTCGAGTTAGATAATTGTGTTTCTTAGCGGGACCTTACGGCTAAGTGGCGCTAGTAACTAGTGGCTTACGTTTTCGAGAAAACCCTCATTGCGGCAAGCTTTTTATGTGTGCATTGCTCAGTCGACACTCGGCACGAGCGCTGTTTAGTTGGGATGGCTGGCAATGATTAGAAAAATCCACTGATGCGCATATTTGTGATCAAGCCGTTAAGCGATTTAAAAAATACAAATAAGCAATATCTATAAAACGGATAAACGCGCGTATATTAACCCTTTAATGGGTATTGGCAACATATTTGCCGTCACATAAAAAACAAAACCAAATCAAATTAAAAATATGTAAGTTTCGAAATTGAATGCTTTGACAGAGCTGTCAAATGGTCAAAGGGTTAATTAAATTTTCATCACACTTGCTGTCTAAGCGCGCCATTGCTTGCGCGCGCAGCGGGAGTAATAGAAAAGTGATATTCCCTAGGGAGTAATAGAAATGTCAGTACGTCATTTAATAATATTATGTCTTAAAACTTATTTTTTGTCGGCAAGTGTGATGAAAAACATTGTATGCATCACGGTAGGTAGGCGGAATACTAACTCGAGTATGAAAGTTAACAGTTAAAAAACACTCTCGTTAGTAATTCCGTATTTACCTCCCTTGATGCACAATGTACTATTAACTTCATCCCGACGTTTCGAATAACCGAAGAAAATATTAAGCAATACCTCTTTAATCCCGTTGACGCTGACCGCAGACTCCGTGTCGCTGTCGCTGGCCGACACCCTCTGCACTCTCTCCACCCTCTCCACCTTCTCCACCCTCTCCACCCTCTCCCGCTCTCTCTTCTCCAACTTCTCCAACTTCTTCCCCTTCCTCTCCTTCCGCTCCCGTTTCCGCCGCGCCTGCAGGTTCTCCTCTTCGGACGTGATCTCGCCGTCTTCGACCTCTTGTTTCTTTTCTGGCGTTTTGCGATGGTTCTTGATGGGGCTGCCGCGGTCTTCGGTTTTGCTTTCGGATTTGCTAACATGGACAAACAATATTTTTCTTGAACATGCAATGAAATATTGTCATTACGTTCCTTAAAATAGACTCGGAAGTACCGCTTTTAGGGCGCAGAAACTCACTGGGATGGAAATGGAATTTCATAACACTTTTCAGGCAAAGTAACTTTTTTCTAATTTCAACAACGTTGTCATTATTTTTTTATGTTTTATTCTTTGTATGTTTGAGAAAAGCACTATACATGCCTTGGCGTGAAAACGGAATTTCGGCCTCGTTACCTATCCTATATATACAACCTTGGCCGGAAATCCTCATTTTCCCGGCCTCTAATGTTGTATTAAAGTGATTATATGTCTTCAGATTGCAAATAATGTAATTCAGCCTAGTAAGAGAGGGATCTAAGGCTACGAGTGTGGTACGGTATGTCAAAGAAATTAGTTTACCACTTTAGAACTTACACGTATAAACGATACCGTCGTGTAAAGACTTTAAAAAAGGAGGTCTCAATTCGGATGTTTGTTACCTCATAACTTCCGACTGGGTGGACCGATTTTGATGATTCTTTTTCTATTTGAAAGCTTATTGATTGGTACCATTTTAATTTGGTCGAACTCTAACAATGGCATCCATAAGAAAGGCATATAAGTTGTAAATTTGCATAAAGCATATGCACGATAAATAACTTAATATCACATCAACCGAATGAGGGTTTTCTGAAATGACGTTCACCAGGGCGACAGCACTGAGGCGTCAGATCCAGAAACTTGTCTAAATTCTCATAGCGCCTATAGTTTCGTGTTTAAATGTTTTGTATGAGTTAATTAAATTACCTTCTAGTTAGTTTTACTCTGGAGCTAGATAATTGTGTTTCTTAGCGGGACCTTACGGCTAAGTGGCGCCAACTAGTGGCATACGTTTTCGAGAAAACCCTCATTCGATAATTCTTTTATTAACCGTCTTCAAAACAGACCGAGATGGTCCCGTTGGGGTATGACGATGGGATTTTGGAGAAATCGGTTAAAGTCGTTTTTTTTTAATTTGGTGATTATGAGGTGAATGTATAGGCACCTGGTGTCGGGCGGCTTGTCGGGCGGCCTTGAGTCCGTCTCCATGTTCTTGCGCTGCTCCTCCAGAAACTCACGCTCGATCTGCTCCATGTACTCCGTGTTCCGCCGTCGCCTCTCCTGTAACGGCCAGAGTTAGTACGGTCTAGTGGAAACATATCGAAAGAATCTTCTAATAGTAGATAGTAGATTTCGATGCAAGTGCAAAAAAATATTTCGACGAGGGTGACAATCACCCGAGTTAAAAATAAGTTGTTACACGTGTATCGAACGACTTTTTTCATAACAAGTGCCTTAAAAGGAGAAATTAACGCCCGCGAAGCGTGCACAAAGTTTACTTTTCCGCACTAGTTAAGAAAAATATGTCATGACGTTTTTATTACACAGAATTAAAGTCCACTGTGATATATTTTTGGGTATTTATTATTTTGCCTTTGACTGTACCATTAGACAAAACTTCAGTGCCGATATTCGTCTGTAATCAGTGGTAACTTGGTAAGAAACAAAAAAAGTGGCTGTCCATTTTATGGGTCTGCTCATTTTAGACTATTTTTCATGATTAATAAAAAATAGAGGTTAAATGCCACTATATTTTGACTTTAATTAAGTATTTCAACGTTATCCATCACGATGCTATCATTGAATATCTCCACCGCTATTTTTTGGTGTCAAAATCAAACTTACTACTTTGAGATATTGTTGAAACGTGATGTAAGACATATACCCTCTGCTTTAGAATGGGTTAAATGAGCTGAGAACGAGCGACTTCTTTGAAAACAACAGTTAGGCAAATGATACAGACATTGGAGAGAGATATATAGACTGCCGTGTGGTGATGGTGACGGCAATAAGAAAACATTTGTCACCACCCCAACTCCTCCTACGGGTGTCGTAAGAGTCGACTAACGGATTGAAGTGTCACTGACCATTATTCGATAAAAGATTGATGATGGGCAGCAGCGTCATCATAGTGGACACATTACTGCGATCGCCAATCCGCTTGCCCAGCGTGGCGATTATGGGCATTTACCTCCTAATGCGCATAGTTAATAGGAGAGGCCTACGTCCAGCAGTGGACTATCATAAGCTGATGATGATATATAGAGAACTAACCCATCTGCATGCCATTTTACGGAATCAGACATCCTTTATAGCAATAAAGTGTGTGAGGCTTCACTAGGGTTGGGACACGGAAGTCTCGGGTTGTGTACCTGGTACTCGCGCTCCTCCTCGGAGTCGGAGTAGACGCGGTCGAGCAGCGTGTCCCGCGGCTCCTCCTCGGGAGACAGTATGGGGGAGGCTGCACTAGGGTTGGGACACGGAAGTCTCGGGTTGTGTACCTGGTACTCGCGCTCCTCCTCGGAGTCGGAGTAGACGCGGTCGAGCAGCGTGTCCCGCGGCTCCTCCTCGGGAGACAGTATGGGGGAGGCTGCACTAGGGTTGGGACACGGAAGTCTCGGGTTGTGTACCTGGTACTCGCGCTCCTCCTCGGAGTCGGAGTAGACGCGGTCGAGCAGCGTGTCCCGCGGCTCCTCCTCGGAGACAGTATGGGGGAGGCTGCACTAGGGTTGGGACACGGAAGTCTCGGGTTGTGTACCTGGTACTCGCGCTCCTCCTCGGAGTCGGAGTAGACGCGGTCGAGCAGCGTGTCCCGCGGCTCCTCCTCGGAGACAGTATGGGGGAGGCTGCACTAGGGTTGGGACACGGAAGTCTCGGGTTGTGTACCTGGTACTCGCGCTCCTCCTCGGAGTCGGAGTAGACGCGGTCGAGCAGCGTGTCCCGCGGCTCCTCCTCGGGAGCCAGTATGGGGGAGGCTGCACTAGGGTTGGGACACGGAAGTCTCGGGTTGTGTACCTGGTACTCGCGCTCCTCCTCGGAGTCGGAGTAGACGCGGTCGAGCAGCGTGTCCCGCGGTTCTTCTTCCGGAGACAGTATGGGGGAGCCGAGGCGTTCGTCGGAAGCTTCCACTTCGGGGATAGGGGTTTTTTCTGCACAGACAAAAATAATAATTAATAATGTGGTTTAGTGGGTAAGCACATTGCACGGAGAATCGATAAACGTTGGGGTAGAAAGGTTCTCGGGGCCATGTACCGGAAGGCGCAGCGTGGGTAGGCCCGCTACAAGGTAGACTGATGAAGTGATGACCTAATTTGTGGCAAACTTTGAAGGAGACCTACGTCCAGCAGTACACGTCTTTCGACTAGTAATATGGTGATTAATAGGTAGGTATTGTACTGTATAGTTATAAGACTAAGAGGTACTGCGCGAAATTAAAGTATTAGCTGCGATGACTATAGTCAATAACTCGAAAATAGACAATAGCAAAACTGATAGATAAGCTACATCGGACTGAATCTGAACTAAATTACCAAACACGTTATAAAATCGAATGGAATTTAAATATGCCCCTCTGAACGGGTGCCACACATTATGAAGCCAAATAACAGTACCTCGTCTCCTTTGTTTCTCTTCTTCACTATCGGATGATGAGGAGTACACCCTCCGTAGTCGCTCCTTGTTTGACACAACCTTGAACTGAATAAATAAATAAATAAATCTCTATTTAGGAACGTCTATTGCATCTAGTGCTACTATAATGGCTACAAAATGCACTTATCTGCATCCCTCTTCGGTTATAATCCGAGGGTAAGTTACCCCACCGTTATTGAAAATGTATAACGGTTTAATTCTCTAGGGCTAGCACATGATTACAGCGACGGTATATCGCGGCCAAATATATTTTTTTTATTTATACAGCGTGTTTTTCTTCATATGCTATAACTTTAAGGGAAGCTTATTTAGGTCAAATATAATTAATTTCTCTAAGAAACTAGTGTTTTAACTCTTACCATTATTGAGTTATTAAAAAAATGAGTTTAATCACTGAACATGTGTATTGCAACCTTTATTACATTCTAATGTTACTTATTTTGACATGTGCCGTCAGTCACCGGAGATTAACTTTTATTTTATTCTTAAGGTTCTCTCACACTTACCACTACATTTGTAATGTATGAAAACAAAAAAAAAACTATTTTATCGAATTTTCCAAAAGCCGATATACCAGACAACTTCTATTAATGGCCCAAGTAACCTGTCTAATTTATCGCAAATTGAAACGAACACCCTGTATATCTATCTATCTTACCACGATTGACGTGTTACCATCCGGTCACACTTATGTACGAATTTGCAAGTGCAACGTAGAGGCAACACGTCGAGCGTTATTCGCGGTAGACCTTAACTCTTGTCTCAGAAGATTTTATTTTACTGTGTGATTCAAAAGTGCTTGTTGCTATGCCTACATCGATAAAACATATTCTTCTGGAATGTAAACAAGTAGAAATATACAGGAGTAGGCACTTAGGGACCCCAAACACACAAAAGGAGGCATTTAGCAACCTGAAACAGACGCTAAGTTTCGTGGAGGAGCTTGCATGGTTGGAATACGGCTACCTCGCTATGAAAAAGGCACGATGGATGTCGATTTGCAGAAAAAGCCCAGATAACTAACTAACTATGCCTACTTGAATAAAGAATCGTTGGACTTTTTTTTTCTTCATAATAGTCTAACTATTTTTTTTTTTTATGTTGGCACAACAAAGTGGCTCCACTCCACCTGATCGTAAGTGAAAAGTAGAGCCCAAATCGCGGCGGCAACGAAAAGGAGACAATCAGTAACCTGTTAGTTGCCACCGCCTTGCTGGCCCGCTAGATGCTGGTAAATACACCAGCAAATAAATATTTTTTTGTTTGACTGTCTTCTCACAGATTACTCACATTGACTGCAGCTTCATCGAGGTCGGAATCATCGTCACTATCCGAATAGAGCCTCGGGGCGGGGCCTTTCGTTTCCGGCTCAGCGTCCGACGCCGATGACGTGGACGACCGGGACGATGATGATGATGACGACCTGAGGAATATGTGGCTCGTTAGCTATGGTGGGCGGTGAACGAGTAGCGATTGGTGAGTTTATTCTTCGTGGGGGAGTGAATTCTCTTGGATAATTTACTTGCCGCAGTGTAAACAAACAGCCAGCGATTGACTATAAATAAATCTATTTACTGACACGGGATCTATATCGTTTGTTCGTTTTTTGGGCAAGAAAATAGTCTGTAACTGTAATTTGACTATGTGTTTTTTTTGTTTGTTACTTCAGAACTTCTGACTGGGTAAACCGATTTTGATGATGCTTACCAATTGGTCCCATTTTAATGTGGTCCAGTTTTGACAATGGGATCCATGGGAAAATCATAGAAGTCATATATTTGCATTAAGCAGGTGAATAGTGCGATTAACGAATAACTGAATATCACGCCAACCGATTTCTATAATTCTTTTTTTAACAGACTTCAAAACAAACTGTGATGATGGATCTTGTATAAATCGGTTGATATCGGTTTATTTTTAATTTGGTGATTATGTTTAACACTAATGTATGAGAAACAGGTTAGCAGTAACCCGGAAAAGCTGGCGCTCTCCGTTCCCCCTAGTGCCCCGGCCACGACATTGGTCTAAGGCGACCAGCGGCGAGCGAATCCATGAGTGGGACCGGGATCAAAATCAAATCAAAATATTTTAATTATCATTAATAAACAAATTTTAAAGTTTATAATGTCTGGGGCCTTCCTTTAGGCTACGAAGCCTGTGTTGGAACGCCCCAAATGGATGCCGATATTGGTGCAAGAGGGAGCACCATACGTTTTCCGCTAAGCCGGTCGCCTTAGACCGATGTCGTGGCCGCGGCTTAGGAGCGGCAAGAAGGAGTGGAAGAGCTAACCTGGAGGAGGAGCTGGACTGGCGGCGCCGGCGCGACAGGTAGGAGCCGTGCGTGCGCGCGCGCGGGCTGGCCGGCAGCTCCTTCTCCTCGTCGGAGTTCTGCACCATCTCCTCCTAAGGGATATACGAACGTTAATGTTGGCCTCATACTATGTCACCAGAGTTGAGGTTGATTACACACACATCTCATCATCATCAGCCTATGATAGTCCACTGACGTAGGCCTCTCCTATTAACCATGTGTATAGACGCATTAGGAGGTAAATGCCCATAATCGCCACGCTGGGCGAGCGGATTGACGATCGCAGTAATGTGTCCACTATGATGACGCTGCTGCCCATCATTAATCTTGTAGAATGGTCAGTGACACTTCAATCCCTTAGTCGACTCTTACGACACCCGCAGGAGGAAATAAAATAGCTTTATTTAAATGTGTGTGTAATCAATCACCTAAGTGCAAAAAAAATGTGATTGAATGAATTACTTGATGAATTATATCAAAATATTGAAGCAAAACCCTTGAAGTTGTTAATGAATAGGAGGAATAAAATCTGAAAGTTAACTATGTATGCTTTTGTCATTACCTCCTGCCGCCAAGACGATATAAAATTTGTCAGTGAATTTTAACCCTTAGGTGCATACAGTATCATAAATGATACGACCGAAACGACACATGTCGAAATAAGTAATCAATTGCGACACACTGAGCAACAGAGCTCTAATTGGCATCGATTGTTTACATAAGTCATTTCAGAATTAAAATGTATGATACCATATCGTCGTTGAGATTGCCAATTCCGTTATGTGCACGATTTCAGGAACTGAAAAATCAATCCAAATGACATATGTTTACAGTCTTCTTTTGTCAAATTTGAAATTTACACATAACGGAATTGGCAATCTCAACGACGATATGCACCTAAGGGTTAAATGAATAGGGTAGGAAATAGAATAAAACTTCTTTGAGGTGACTTTTCAATAGGCCTCTGGGCGGCTAAAGGACAAGTATATGACGCATCTGGTCGCCGAGTCGCTTGGAAGAATCCTTATGCAGGTCAAGCTCAGAGCAGAAGTAAGGCCTGGCGAGGCAGAGTAAGTGCATCAAACTGGTGCTGTGTTGCAACAAGTTGAGCAAAAAAAGTAATTCGTTTACTCAGTCCTTACTTTTGTAATGTAGATAACAGATACAAATGTAATTTACAAAAGTAATCAGATTACTTTTTGCCCAACTGTGGTTGCAACCACGTTGACCGGAATGACCGCGAAGCAAACCCCAATCCACCATGTTCTGCTTGCAGCGACCAATCTGGGATCAGAATCTGTTTAGCACCTTGTAGATGGGGCATGGTTTTTTGTAGCCCGTTGGTAATCGTTCAGGACCTGGCACATATGAGCCTGGCAACGGGTTAAATCTTCCTTCTTGTTGGAGATGTGGTGGAATATGTACAGTAAACACAGACGCACCTGGTCACTGAGCCGCTTGGAGTCGTCCTCGTCCATGACGACCGGCGAGGTCCCAACTCCTCCTTCGGGTGTCGTAAGAGTCGACTAAGGGATTGAAGTGTCACTTACCATTATTTAATAAAAGATTGTTGATGGGCAGCAGCGTCATCATAGTGGACACATTACTGCGATCGCCAATCCGCTTGCCCAGCGTGGCGATTATGGGCATTTACCTCCTAATGCGTCTATACGCATAGTTAATAGGAGAGGCCTACGTCCAGCGGTGGACTATCATAGGCTGATGATGATGTACAGTAAACACAGCCGCACCTGGTCACTGAGCCGCTTGGAGTCCTCGTCCATGACGACCGGCGAGGGTATCTTGTTGCAGATGTGGTGGAATATGTACAGTCAACACAGCCGCACCTGGTCACTGAGCCGCTTGGAGTCCTCGTCCATGACGACCGGCGAGGGTATCTTGTTGCAGATGTGGTGGAATATGTACAGTCAACACAGCCGCACCTGGTCACTGAGCCGCTTGGAGTCGTCCTCGTCCATGACGACCGGCGAGGGTATCTTGTTGGAGATGTGGTGGAATATGTACAGTCAACACAGACGCACCTGGTCACTGAGCCGCTTGGAGTCGTCCTCGTCCATGACGACCGGCGAGGGTATCTTGTTGGAGATGTGGTGGAATATGTACAGTCAACACAGACGCACCTGGTCACTGAGCCGCTTGGAGTCGTCCTCGTCCATGACGACCGGCGAGGGTATCTTGTTGGAGATGTGGTGGAATATGTACAGTCAACACAGACGCACCTGGTCACTGAGCCGCTTGGAGTCGTCCTCGTCCATGACGACCGGCGAGGGTATCTTGTTGGAGATGTGGTGGAATATGTACAGTCAACACAGACGCACCTGGTCACTGAGCCGCTTGGAGTCCTCGTCCATGACGACCGGCGAGGGTATCTTGTTGCAGATGTGGTGGAATATGTACAGTCAACACAGACGCACCTGGTCACTGAGCCGCTTGGAGTCCTCGTCCATGACGACCGGCGAGGGTATCTTGTTGGAGAAGTGGTGGAATATGTACAGTCAACACAGACGCACCTGGTCACTGAGCCGCTTGGAGTCCTCGTCCATGACGACCGGCGAGGGTATCTTGTTGGAGATGTGGTGGAATATGTACAGTCAACACAGCCACACCTGGTCAGAATACCTCGACGTGTCTTGCTAGGTGCAGTCGCGTTTGCTAAAAGGAACGTTGGAAGACCGATGCTGCGCTTCAAAGACTGTGTTAAGCGAGACATGTCTGCATTTGAAATCGACCATCAGGCCTGGGAAACCCTAGCCGAAGACCGTGGTCAATGGCGAAAGCGTGTTGTGGAGGGGAGAAGGCTATGCGACGAAGCCTGGTTTAATCTGTTAGAGAGCAAGAGGTATCGCAGAAAGCAAACAGAGACTGTAACCTCAGGTGGTATGAGTTTTCTCTGCCAAAAATGTGGCAGGTCGTGCCGTTCGCGAATTGGCCTCCACAGTCACCAAACCCGTTGTCGAAACAGCAATGTGTAAATCGTCTGCAATAGACGCAAAGGCCTGTGATGATGACCTGGTCACTGAGCCGCTTGGAGTCCTCGTCCATGACGACCGGCGAGGGTATCTTGCGTTTGCGGCGGAAGCTGGGCATCTTGGGGATGGCGGCGCGCAGCCCGAGCCCGATGCCGGCCGTGTAGCCGCCCAGCTCCAGCGACAGGTCACGTGACTCCATCAGCGACTTTATCGAGTCCACTGTGTCTTCCTTCTTGTTGGAGATGTCCTGGAATATTTACTGTGTATTAGCGAACTGAACGAGGCGAGCATCTTCTGGAGCGAAACAAAAGCGACGACTCTGGGCAGATCAACGTGGAGGAAGATTTGCGAGACCATATATCGTCAGTTGACAAGCAAAACTCACTAAGTAACAAATACCTACTTGAAATAAAGGTCCTATCTCAGTTCTGATTTAATACTGACATAAGAGGTTGCTAAGAGTAGTGACAGTTTTTATAGTGAGTTTTGCTTGTCAGCCGACGATATGTACACTCGACCAATTGGAACCCTAGGCCACTCTAGAACCATGTCAAAATGAAAAGCCGTTTGAAATGTCTTACAATCTGATTGATAACGTTATTTTGACATGGTTCCTGAGTGGCCTAGGATTCCAATTGGTTGACTGTACCTTATAACCTAAGTAAGTATTAGCCACATGCATACCCTTGCGTAGTCAAGATGCCAACCGCTAACGTTTAATCATGAACGAAAGGCAACTCACTGTATTTGTTAAAAGTGACACGGAGAGAAAATTAAGCTACTGAGCGTTAGCGATTGGCAACTCGATGAGTTTTTCGTAACTCTAATACAAAATAAGTTGTGTACCGATAAAAAACTGGCAAATTCAAATGAAAAAATCGGGTCAATATAGTTAAAAAGCTGTATTTTCCGGCTTTTGTAATTAACTAGGAGGTCATAAATTAGCTTACTTTGGTCCTTTTTTGTTGCTACTGCAATTTCAGTATTCACAAAACGAAATCGTGCAGTGGAAAATTAAAAAACATCTTGTAAAAATAGATTTCGAAGGGGTTCTGAAGAACTTTTGGAGAAAATTAGAGGTCGCTACCGCGAAGTAATAAAAAAACGGCTAATCATTTTGCCTTTCTTGAACTTCGTACTTCGGTAGCGATCCCTAATTACTGTTTATAATAATTGAAAAAAAAAAGCCGGGAGAGCAAAGAACTCTTTTATTGGTTCGAACATCCTACAAAAATACGAAGCACCCTAGTGTGCACTTATATCCTTTGTACAAACAGCAACACAGCTGGGTATACACTTCAGAAATTGGAAATATTGCATGAAAGAGAATCACACTTACAGTCACATGTCAGTTACATAGGAATGTTGAGCCACTTGGTAAGGGATGCAATTTGGTCGAGTAATATTATGGGTTCGGTATTTTTCGTTAGTAGCGATCGCGACATTTCCGATGGTCCCCGATGATATGTCATCGAATCTTTGTTGCGTCAAAATTTCAGTATTTGCAAATTAGTTGACATAATAAAAGTTCCTTCGTCTACGAAAATTAAGAATTAGCTATCGGCCATGATTAGACGCTAGATGTCGTTGTTCCTAGTGGAAACTGGATAACGACAGTTCTTCATAGATTTGTTTAAAACCGTTTAGTAATTTAATCATGGTTTCTTCAAATCGGATGCCATGATTTATCTGACATTAATAGGCGAGGTATTTTTTCAAGTCAAGATATTTTTACAAATAGCCATGTTATCGGGCAATTTTAAATAATTTTTTTCATTGACAGAGACAAATGCTATTGCTGTCTTTATTATAATTCATCAGGATGCTTAGCCAAGTTGCCAATAGTTTTCCCTCTCTGTCACTCCTTCATAATAGTGCGACAAAGAGAGAAAACTACGTTGCGCTAGCAAGCGCTAGCGATTGGCAACTTGGCTAAGCACTCTGATCTCTTAGTTGACGTTAGTTGAATACTTATGTAACCTTTGTGGAAATATGGTAGATAGACGTTTGACAGTCTACCTATAATCTTTTAATCTGTCAGTAGCCATGTTTAATAGGGACTTGATAGTTTCTGGCTGAAATTCAAACTTTGAAAAAATATCTGACAGTGACAGCCGTTGAAAGGAAAATAAACGAAAATTTCTACATAGCAGCTTAGCAGTCAAATTACCGGCTCTGAAGTTAGATTGACGTCTCCAGGACTAAAGCGGATGTTATATATAACGTAACTATAGTAACGTCAGCTTCCGGAAAAATCGCGATTTTTGTTATTACGTAACCATGGTAATGTCACCTTCTGAAGAAAACGCGAGCGATCATTGGTTAACCGTAGCAATGCCTGCGCCATTGGTCAGCAGAGTTCGGCCGAAGTCGTGATACCAGTCTCATAAGATTTCGGAACCCGATTTGTATTATTCGACCAAGTTGCGAACAGTGCGAACAATCAACATTCATATTTCATTGTTTAATTTGAAGTTGACATAATATAAATATATTTATCTCTTTCATTTTCTCTCTGCTCTGTCTTTAATAGTCCCTTAGGAGTGTTGCTGTTTGTACATATAAATTCAGTTTGAAATTAAGCAAATTAGCTACGAACAAATAAAACATGGAAGCCGCACGCCATAGTAAATTGCCTTTCAAAAACGGTCTTGAATTTTAGTTGACAAATGTCACCCCCTCTTTAATGCATCACGGCAATGAATTTCAATGTCAACCTATAAAAACTTAAACCGCTATTGGAAAAAAGGTGTGATTGGTCCATCAAACTTTTGATTGGCTATATTCTATAAACATTTGTCAAAGGTGTTGCGCCGAAATATGCGCGGTGGTAAGAAAAGAGCTATGTCCTGCCCATCTTGGCACAATTGAACAATTGATTTTGGGGGCATTTTTGAACTGGCGTTAGACGTCCATGTTATTTATGGTCGCAGCAAATTAGTTAATCTCACCTGCAGAGGCTGCGTGGCGTCCTCCTTCTTGGGCGCCCTCGTCTTCCGGCTCTGCTCGTCCCACCACTGCTCGAAGCTCTTGAAGGCGGTGCTCTCGATCATCTTCTTGTTGAAGTCCTTCTTCAGGATCGCCTTCAGCTCCGCGGTGACGCGCTCGATGACGGAGTTTATTGTGGGGAAATATGGGTTGTCTAACTCTTGCTGGAAGAGAAGTTTGTGATAAGTAAAGCATGGCTAATATTTAGGCTGACGGCTTCATTTTTATGACAGGATTATAAGTGAGAGTTAACAATTACAATACACATAAAATGTACTACAATGTATTATGGGAATGGGGTATCTTCAGTTGTGAGATACATCCTTGTCAGTTATCCACTGAATTTTGCCCAAATTTATGAGACCTTTGCTATTTTTCAATTCTTTTCGTTGTTTTTCTTTTTCTTATTCAGGCCGACAAACAAATTTTATTGGAGGTTGGTTAGTATAGTAACAAATTCACAGTCCCAATCTGGCAGGTTAACCATGTAAAGTACGTAAACGACAAGGGACGAGTCAATACAGGGTCAGTGTAGGGCTCCCTAGTTATTCAAAGGGTCTCAGTGTAGGGTTCCGATGATGTTCGAAATAGTTTTATTTTATACTATCATAAAAGCCGATATTCGTGATTTTTTCAAATCGGCGTAATTAATATGTATACTTATTACTTATACCACATTGCAGATTTCTAGCACTAACGGTCATTGAGCTATGCTGTGGACAGACAGACGGACAGACGGCATGCTTTATTTAGCGTTGAAAATATATGAAAACTTCGTTTTTTTTTTCGGGTTTTTACAGAAACAATCAATGTCATTCCTTTCCATCTATTCCAATAGAATTTTCCTCGATGATATCACGTTCTCCTGGTATAAGTGAAATTAGACCTAATTTACATTAGTTTAGAGTTGAAAATGAATGTAGAAACATTCATTTATTTTTCTGAAAAACACCGGAAATAAAAAGGGATTTAATCCGTATATTTTCAACGTTTACTACGGAACCCTAAAAATGAGGAAAATGTTAGTGTTACCTGTGCCGGCGCCTGCTCCACGAAGGGCTGGTAGGGCTGCAGCAGCGGCGCGCCGGCGAAGGGCGCCCCGTACGGCAGCGCCAGCTCGCCCGCGTAGCCCGGCGGGTACGCTGCCAGGACCGGATTGTGTATGTTAGTGTTACCTGTGCCGGCGCCTGCTCCACGAAGGGCTGGTAGGGCTGCAGCAGCGGCGCGCCGGCGAAGGGCGCCCCGTACGGCAGCGCCAGCTCGCCCGCGTAGCCCGGCGGGTACGCTGCCAGGACCGGAGTGTGTATGTTAGTGTTACCTGTGCCGGCGCCTGCTCCACGAAGGGCTGGTAGGGCTGCAGCAGCGGCGCGCCGGCGAAGGGCGCCCCGTACGGCAGCGCCAGCTCGCCCGCGTAGCCCGGCGGGTACGCTGCCAGGACCGGATTGTGTATGTTAGTGTTACCTGTGCCGGCGCCTGCTCCACGAAGGGCTGGTAGGGCTGCAGCAGCGGCGCGCCGGCGAAGGGCGCCCCGTACGGCAGCGCCAGCTCGCCCGCGTAGCCCGGCGGGTACGCTGCCAGGACCGGAGTGTGTATGTTAGTGTTACCTGTGCCGGCGCCTGCTCCACGAAGGGCTGGTAGGGCTGCAGCAGCGGCGCGCCGGCGAAGGGCGCCCCGTACGGCAGCGCCAGCTCGCCCGCGTAGCCCGGCGGGTACGCTGCCAGGACCGGATTGTGTATGTTAGTGTTACCTGTGCCGCCTGCTCCACGAAGGGCTGGTAGGGCTGCAGCAGCGGCGCGCCGGCGAAGGGCGCCCCGTACGGCAGCGCCAGCTCGCCCGCGTAGCCCGGCGGGTACGCTGCCAGGACCGGAGTGTGTATGTTAGTGTTACCTGTGCCGGCGCCTGCTCCACGAAGGGCTGGTAGGGCTGCAGCAGCGGCGCGCCGGCGAAGGGCGCCCCGTACGGCAGCGCCAGCTCGCCCGCGTAGCCCGGCGGGTACGCTGCCAGGACCGGATTGTGTATGTTAGTGTTACCTGTGCCGGCGCCTGCTCCACGAAGGGCTGGTAGGGCTGCAGCAGCGGCGCGCCGGCGAAGGGCGCCCCGTACGGCAGCGCCAGCTCGCCCGCGTAGCCCGGCGGCGGGTACGCTGCCAAGACCGGATTATTTCAGTAGAATAGAATTCGTTTATTTGGTGTAAATAGTAAACTTAACCCTTAATAGGGCATCAGTCACACATAAATTTCATTGGCTTTGACACATATTCATTGACAGAATAACTTTCGAAATGAGGTGGTAAATATATTATCATTGCCCTATTAAGGGTTAAATTAAAATACATCTTAAACTAAAAACAATACCAAAATGGATGCCACTCAGCATATGCCGCTAGCTAAGTTTTAGCCATGGCGCTGGTTTTCAGGGCAACCAGGATACATGATAAGTACATTAACATTAACCAAAAGTAACACAATAAGGCAGTAGGCTTAGCACATGATTAGTGCGACAGTATGTCGCCGCGAGATAAACTATCCATCCATCTTTTATTCATATAGTTAGTAAAAGATGGAAAATCTATCTCGCGGCGACATACTGACGTACCAATGATGTGCTAAGCATACAGGAGAGAACATCAAAATTACAGAGAACACATTGACAAATTACAGAGAGTAAAAGATCAGTACGAGTATTACGTTATGTGACAACCTAACTACTACTATTCCTACCCTGGTCCTGCCCGTCATATTATCAAACCACGATTAGAATGGGATTCGAAAGTACTGTTGACACAACAGTTTATAAGTCAATGTAGAATATATTCATAGTTTAAGTGCAGAGAGAGTTGTGTCAACCAGTACTCTTGAATCCCCTTATTTCCAGGTTGATAGTACATACTCAGTTTGAGCCATTGAAATTTAAACCTAATGAATTTGTGTGAAATATACGTTAGAAATCACAATGGGCCAGACGAGGATAATAAATATTTTCTTGTATAAGGTATTCAGATAGGTGCATTTGACAGATACATTGTCAGCGTGATTGATTCACCGAACCCTGTCTTTATAGACATACCTGGGCCATTTCACTTCTAGGGACACCCAATTAACTTAACTCTCACAAAAAAGTTAACTTCGATGTCAGCTTTGTAACGAAAATTAAGCATTAAATATGAACAAAAATATTTTATTATCATTGAATCCAGAAAGAATACGCGTTTATGCAATATAAAAACATAAATAAAGTGGATTTACGTAAATATTTCATGCTTAATTGTCGTTACAAAACTGACATCGACGTTAACTTTTTTGTGAGAGTTAAGCTAATTGGGTGTCCCTAGAAGTGAAAATGCCCACGTATACACATTATGTAAAAGGGCTAATTTACATATTGACATGTCACATTGCAAATAAAATAATATGATTGACAGCGAGAATAAAAGGGTATACGATTTTACATTATCTATGGTTTAGTTTAAAATGAACTGCTTAAAAATTTAAGTGAATATTTTGGCTAAAAAAACAGAAATGCCAATCTTCGTCAAAGACAACCAGGCTTAAATGGTTCTAAATGGTCTATACTCTATACTTACTTCATCTTAACACTTTACGGGACAGTACGCGTATAGGCGTTCGCGATGTAGCCTTAACGATGGTTAATTGAAAGTAGTGTCCATCAACGTGTTAAAGCTTAGTAGTCTTCCAATGAACCTGTATTGCAAAAGAATCCCCTCTCTTCCTCCAATCGTCCCTATCAAGTGCCAGTTCCTCCACTTCCTTTCATAAGCGTCCATGTTATCTCGCCATCTCCATCATGTGGTTCTCAGCCGGCACAATAAATGGACCTTATTACAAAAGGCATAAGGTCAGGATAGCTACAGGATGGTACCTGTGGGCGGCCACACGGGCTGGTAGTACTGCGGTTGCGCGGGCGCCGGGTAGAAGTACGCCTCGGCCGGAACTTGCTCCTCGATCTTCGCCTCCGTTGATGAAAGCGACGAGAGCGACATCTGGAACAATCGGAAGCGAAAAAGGTTAAAATTGCATGATAGTATTGATGACATGGGATTTAATGGTTTAAAATTGAGGATCTATCACGATAGGGTGTAATGGGATAATGTCGAAAAAAAGCCGTGATACTTGAGACGATGTAATTATGAGTTATCTATCTTCCTGTGATTCTCGAAATTACACTACTTTCGGAATTGTCCCAAGGCGGGTTCCTGTAACCAATATTTAACATTGGACCTACAAGGTATTAAATTAAGGTTTAATCCAGGTTGGATCTCTTGGGTGAAATTTTTTGTCGCTCACAAAACGCTCAATCAGCTAAAAAGTTATATGTTAAATAAATAATAACAAGGTTGTACCTAATCGTCGAGTGGATTGACCTGGTCGGGTATTAGCTCATAGCCAGTCAGCAGCTAAACATTCGACGACAATTTGTCAGAGCCAATCTTATCCATAGCTGGAAACTTTACACTCATGCTTCTTTCTATAGCGTATAACAGTAAGGTACGAGATCGTCGTTCAATTTGTCTTAGCGGCAGCTCGAGTCCCTCTAACGATGATATGTCACTGAAAACTTCACGCTCCTACAGCAACCTTATGCCTATAACAATAAGGTACCAGGATGCTTAACCAAGTTGCCAATCGCTAACGCCTAGTAGCGTATCGTAGCGTTCCCTCTCTATCACTTTTTCATATGAGTGCGACAAAGACGCACCCTGATTGGTATCTAAATTGTCTTAGCGGCAGCTCGAATCCCTCTAACGATATGTATCTGAGAATTTTACGCTCCAAAAGCAACCTTATGCGTATAAAAATAAGGTACGTGACCGTCATCAAATTTGTCTTAGCGGCAGCTCGACTCCCTCTAACAATGACAAGTCGCTGAAAACTTCACGCTCCAAAAGCAACCTTATGCGTATAACCATAAGGTAACTGATTGTCGTCTATTTTGTCTTAGCGGCAGCTCGAGTCCCTCTAACGATGATATGTCACTGAAAACTTCATGCTCCCACAGCAACCTTATGCCTATAACAATAAGGTACCAGGATGCATAGCCAAGTTGCTAATCGCTAACGCCTAGTAGCGTATCGTAGTGTTCCCTCTCTATCACTCTTTCATATTAGTGCGACAAAGACAGTCAGCTGCCTTTCGTTTATAATTGACGATTAAGCGTTAGCGATTGGCAACATGTCTAAGCACCTTGATCGGTATCTAATTTGTCTTAGGGCAGCTCCAGGCTCTCTAACGATGTTATGTCCCTGAAAGTAACCTTAGCGTATAACAATAAGGTACCTGATCGTCGTCCAATTTATTTTAGCGGCAGCTCGACTTCCTCTAATGATGTTGTCACTAAAAACTTTACGCCCCAATAGCAACCTTATGCGTATAACAATAAGGTACCTGGTCGTCGTCGAGGTTGTCCTGGCCGGGCGGCGCGGCGGGGGAGCGGCGCGGCTCCTCGCCGGTGAGCAGCTCGTCCTCGGACGACGATATGTCGGACCCGATCTTATCCATCGCTGGAAACTTTTTTCGTTCCACTTCTCGTGCTTTCTGCAAACATACGAAGATAATGTCAAAAGATGGAATAGTCAGTTCGTTTTATCGGATGATTTCGGAAAAATCAACGAGTTTCTACTTAAATTTTTAACTATAAATCAATGTTAATTAACTCTAAGTTGCACATACAAAAGACGAATGCGATGTCATCGAGGAAAAGTCAGTTAAAATAGATGGAAGGAGTGACTGCGACAACCCGAAAAATACGAAAAAAACAATGTGTCATAAAATTTTCGAAAAAAAAAACATTAGTTTTTTTCCGACATTTTTAACGGTAGTCCAAACTAACAGAGGTGAAGTTGGTCGCCCTGCGTGGTCCCCGCTTATTATTATTAGAGTTTTCATGTGTGTATAACAATTACACCAGATCATATTTACGAGGGCCATTCAATGCGGCAAGCTTTGGGGACATGTCCAGCAGTGAACGTCTTCTGATAAGATGATAGCTAACCTTAATCATAAACATCTTAACTTAACAAGCCGCTAAGTATCATTTGTCCCTTTCGCTCTTTTAGGCACATTGATAAGAGCGAAAGGGACAAACAATACTTAGCAGGGTTGCTAAGTTAGACGTTGATGAATTGTTGTAAGTAGGCTTCCTTAGTAGGGACGTAGGGACGTTTATGAATTGTTGTAAGGTAAGTCTATCTTACAGATAACTAACCTTCTCCAAAGTAGACTTGAGGCACTCGAGGTAGAACTCCCTCTGCAGGAACGGGGAGGGCGTAGTGGACAGCGGTTCGGGATCCACTTCCTTGTTTTGGTTGAACGAGACTATGCTGCCGCGGTCTTCGCTGCCCGAACCTGACAAACAATCATCTTACCCCCTTATTCATAAACGTTTGTTAACTTAACAAGCCGCTAATAATTGTTTGTCCCTTTTGCTCTTATGGACACATTGTTAGGACCAAAAGAGACAAACAATTATTAGCGGCTTGTTAAGTTAACAAACGTTTATGAATAAGGGGGTTTGAGTTTAGTGTGGGACTAGATTTGGGTGAGATGATATTTTTTTATTTAAGGTACACCCGGCTAAGATCGGATCTAATGTAAGATCGGTTGACTGCAATAACTACTAAAACAGTAGTATTTTTTCCTCACTGGGAATATTATGCATGACGCCATTTCACCCCTCTCTCGCTAGTATGCAGCAACCGATCAGCCCCATCAGTCGTGAGCTATGAACGTTTTAAAAAAGTGATTTTTTTCGAGAATTTTCGGAGATGCGATCTTTAACAGGAACCTATGCACCTTCTTCTCCTTACTTTAGAGTTGAAATTAGATACTAGTCCGATCTTAGCCAAGAAGGTTTTCGGTGGGGTGTGTATTAAAAAAAAAAAATATGCAAGTTGAGTGTCGATTACTCCTAAGCTATTCGGTTGAGCGGCATCAAGTAAATTTATATCGAAAGCTTGATTTCTTTTTTATCACGTACAGTCACCACACGGGATTGTTGAGCCACTCGCCACTGTTCGCAACTTGCTCGAATAATACAAATCGGGTTCCGAACTCTTATGAGGCTGGTATCACGACTTTGGCCGAACTTTGCTGACCAATGGGGCGCGCGTTGCTACGGTTAGCCAATGACCGCTCGCGTATTCTTCAGAAGGTGACATTACCATGGTTACGTAATAACAAAAATGTTTAACCAATGATTGATCGCTATTATTCCGGAAGCTAACGTTACTATAGTTACGTTATAATTATTACATCCGATTTAGTCCTGGAGACGTCAATCTAACTTCAGAGCCCTGATGGTAATTTCGTTCACTTTCCTTTTAACGGCTGTCACTGACAGGTATTTTTTCAAAATTAGAATTTCAGTCAGAAACTTTCAAGTTTCTACTAAACATTTTTATGGCTATTGACAGATTATAGAATTATAGGTATATTGTCAAAGGTTACCTATCATATTTCTACAAAGGTTACATTACATAAGTTTCGCCATGGTCTGAATCTATCAGATACTATGGACAACCGTCAAGTGCTGGCTCCTTTAGTTAAACGCCGCGTTTATATAGACCAAATGTTTTTATATAAGCTTTTGAATAACCTCATTGACTCACCCACACTACTTGAAAAGGTGTTTCTCAAACTGCCTCGCCGCGTTCCCCCTCGGCACCCCCTAACATTTCATGTCAGTTTCTGTCATTCAAATTTTGCCAGAAATACTTTCTTCAGACGAGCTTGTTATGAATATAATTTAAACTTCATGAACCTCGATATTTTTTCACTATCATTCTTGAAATATAGTAGTGGTTTGCGGAACTTGATCTTTTCTTAATATTGTACTCGTAAATGTATTTTTCATTTGTCATGTTTGCTTAACCCATAATATGCTATTGCATTACTATTGCATTACAATTTATAACTATGTTAACTTATAATCATATATCTTCCTATTTTATTAGTTAACAATTTCTATCAAGATTTGTTTTCCCATGGAGCGCGCCGTAGATTATCGCGAAGGCGCCTATTTACCTATCCTGTACCCGAAATGTAACGAACATGTAGTACTTATATTTTATGGAACTATAGGTCTGTTTGTATACCTTCATCATATGTCAAAACTTGTATGTGACTGTTTGTTTCCTAAATAAACTAAAAAAAAAAAAAAAAAAATAAGTTTTCAACTAACGTCAACTGAGCTGTAACGAATGATAATAAAGACAGCAATAGCATTTGTCTCTGTCAATGAAAAAAATAATTTATAATTGCTCGATAACATGCCTATTTATATATATATCTTGAATGGAAAAATACCTCGCCTATTAATGTCAGATAAGTCATGGCAACCGATTTGAAGCAAATACGAATAAATTACTAAACGGTTTTAGACAAATCTATGAAGAACTGTCGTTACCCAGTTTCCTCTAGGAACAACGACACCTAGCGTCGAATAATGGCCGATGACTAGTCCTTAATTCTCGTAAACGAAGAAATTTTTATTATTTCAACTAGTTTTGACATACTGAAATTTTGACGCAACAAAGATTCGTATTTGACTGACATATCATCGGGGAACATCGGTCATGTCGTGATCGTGCCTACTAACGAAAAATACCGAGCCCATAATATTACACGACCAAATTGCATCCATTGCCAAGTGACTCAACATTCCCATGTGGTGACTGTACATCACACATCTGCAGGTAAAAGTTAGTGAGAATAAATTTTACGATTTTTTTTGTGACATCCTTTCAACTCACCGAAAAATAGTCCGATCTTACCCGAGTGTACCTTATTTGACCTCATAAGACACAATTTACATAGTTGTTGCTGTTGCAGTCCAATTTGAATCTTTCATAAACTAATTAAAGTACAACTTCTTTTGTTTTACTGCTTTTTGAAACCAATGTAATTCTTTTCAATTCGCAAATAGAACAAGGTTCAAATAAAAAATAGGAAAAGTAACTATGGGTCTTTTCGAGGTTAAAACAATTGTGGCAAAACGATGTTTCGATACTTCAATGTAAAGAAATATAAATGCAAATAAGATATAGATATCTTTTCTATACCCTCATCGTCGGAAGGTGGTTGCGGCGCGTCGAGGTCGGGAACTGGAGGCAGATGGTCGTCCTCCTCCTCCGAGGATATGCCGAGGGACAGAAATGGAGGCGCCATGCCGCCACCACCGCCACCTTTCAGCAGCAGTGCTATTCTGTAAATGTATTGGCGTGACATCATTACTTGAGTCCACGATGGCATTATTATCAAACCGGAATCAGAAAGGGATTCGAAAGTACTGTTGACACAACAAATGACACAATATTTATCAAGAAAAGAGTTGTTTATACTCGTAGATGCCACGATCGCGAGTGATTAATTAATCTATTATATCTCTGAACTTATACTACAAATATATTGGTTTAACTATGAATATATCCTAGATTGACTTACACACTGTCGTGTCAACAGTACTTTCAAATCCCGTTCTAATCGCGGTTTGATAATAACAACATTTTTATCAATAAGACAAAGGTTTGATTTGGTTCATAATGTAAAAATTGTGCGATTCAAATGTATGCTTTGATCTGCGTGATGTAACTGGGTATGGCTGGGACATGGGCACGCTCGTAAAAATTACCGCCGGTCAAAAGCTTAAAACAATATAATTGAAACAATCGATAAACTTTCGCAACCAGGCAAATTTAAATTTAATTTATTCATGAAATAAAAGTAAGGAAACGGATTAACTCGCGTATATTAACCAACTTTAACTTCCGACGTTTCGAACACTTTACAGGGTTCGTGATCTGCGGATGACACAGACCGGCGCACCGCGAGTCATCCGCAGACCACGAAGTTCGAGTTTATCCGTTTCCATAGTTTTATTTCATGCGTTCATTTCTTCAATTAGATTATATCAATCTAACTTTTCTGTTAGTAGCGGCCATGAGGTAGCGAAGTTGCAATGCGTGCCTGGCGGGCGCTTTAGGTTCGCGTGTAGGTTTATCTCTTGCCCGCTTACCAGATACGCCGGGATCTGAGCAAAGTTTACGAGCGCCTACCTGGCGGGTGTCGAATATGTTATAACCAGAGATCAGATTTTTGTGCGACATCTCATACTAAATGTCATCAAAATGACGTAAGTCACTAACCCCCTTAATCATAAACGTTTGTTAACTTAACAAGCCGCTAATAATTGTTTGTCCCTTTCGGTCTTAACAATGTGTCCATAAGAGCTAAAGGGACAAACACTTATTAGCAGCTTGTTAAGTTAACAAACGTTTATGAATAAGGGGGTAAAAGAATGTCGCTAATCCATCCAATCTCTGGTTATAACTGTAATTTTTGCAACCTCGTATGTCAGTATTTTACGGTCCAATCCAAAAATGTTAAAGATTTTGATCCTTTTGTCTCGGACATAATGTTCCGAAATGTAAACATATTATTAGACGTGATCAAAACTGATATACTTAGTATACTTACATGTGAATTAGTGAGTTTTGGTTTTCATTTTCAACTATTAAGTAGAGTAAATCCATGTAACTGTAATGAAAGTGATCATTTCATAGTCGGTTTATTTACGTTATGATCCAAGTTTAAATGTTACCTTCTATCTACACAAATATCATTTTCACATCACCTATTCGAATACGGGCCTTTTCTTCCCTGCTGGGAGGGATCAAAGTGGCACTTTTCTGTTCAAGGACTTTCTATAGCCAGCCTAAACAATTAAAATGAAATATGAAAATTGTCGGAGTCGCGCTTCAGTTGGTGCAGACCTGTACGACACGTCGAGTCATCGGACGCCAGAATTGTGTTATTACAATGAGAACAGTTTTGTTTGCAATGTTTACAATTAATTTGTTAAGAGTTACTTAATCTAGAAAACGATAAGCAATGTATTGCTTCGAGTGGTCTTTGCTTTGGTCCATGCAGGTAGATAATAAAATCCGGTTGAGATCTACCCGCCTGTGAAGCAGGTAGTTTATGATCTGACAGTATAAAAGGTCACTAGCGCTGTTTTCATGATGCATTGGCATTCGCGCGTTAGACTTAGAAAGAAGTCATTCTTGCTTTAGACATTGGAAAGTCAATTCATTCTGATTCCCGCATTAGACTTCGAAAGATTGATTCTTGCCTAGACTTGGAATAGATTCTGATTATGATCATTCCTTTCCTTAAGTCAGTCTATCTTGAGACCGCGAATAGATTTGATTAAGTGCACTCCAGAGTAAGAGGAGTTTGACTAGATTCAATAGTTCGTTAGATTCAAAATCAGATCGTTATTTCCTAGCATCCTGACGAAAGACGTTATTTCTTATGTTTTGAAATTGGTGAAGCATGGACTCAAACTTAGAACGCTCCAGTCGTTTTCCATTAGTTGTTGTTGCTGTTTAAAGTGTATGATTAATCGTGTTTTAAGTGTGCACCTATTGTAATGATCTAAAATTGTAATTACCAATGATTTGAAAAGATTAAAACATACAACCCGCTTGAGTTTCTTCCTGGTTCTTCTCATGTTGTGGTTTAACTCTTGCGAACCAGAGTAGTAATAAAAGAAGATCTTAATTCATCTCGTGTTTTCATTATGAGTCCATGCCTACACGCATAAGTGCGTAGATTCAGTATTCTGAGTAGGTAGAAGTTAGATAGCTAAACCACCCCCTATAGCTTGGCTGGACCTGATATAAAGGGCCCTACGCCGTAAAAAATAAATAGTAAGTTAATATTGATGAAAAAAAAATCAGAATCGATTATTTGCATAGATATAAAATATGTGATATATCTTTTATTTTTCTCATAGGTGGTGTGAAAAGCAGTATGTCTCACACGGTATCAAAATTATTTCGTCTTGGGCGTTAACGCTTGAATCCTTCATTACGCTCAGGATTCAATATACGCCCACGCCGGATATACGATTTTGATCCCTTGTGACACAATCTACTATTTGATATCTAGATATAATAACAGTAAAATTCGCATTCATAAATAAACGCGCTAGAAATTGGTCACTTACATTACACTCTTGCGTGGAATTGTACGTACAGTATTAAGTAGTAAATGAATGAATGAATATTTCTTTATTCAGGCAATAGACCCATTACAATATTGTCGGGTCCAGTCTCATTACGTCTTAACTGTGTATTGCACATGGCTGACAGCTCCTGTCAAGACTGTCACTTTTACGCGGGAACGTGGCTCACTTAGACATTCTGTGCCGTCAAGCGACGCGGGACGTTTGCTAATTCGTATCCTCTGTGTATCCGTGCTATTCTGATTTATTTGTGAAAACTTTGATTATAGAGCTTTATTTTGAACATAAAGTGTTTAATTCCCTATAATATTATAAATATTTGTGTATATACTAAAATTAAAACGTATAAATATAAGAGTAGAAAAAATAGAGTAAACAAAATTCAGTAAAAACATACCTAGTATCGAGATCAACATTCTTGGGCTCGTCGGCGGGCGGCGGCGGCTTTTCGGGCTCCGCGCCCGCGTCCGGCGGCCGCGGCTCCGGCGCCGGCGGCTCCGCCTCCTATACGCACTTTGGATTTTATTATGACATTAAGGGCCCCCTGCACCAACCATACTTGCCAGGCTGATCAGCATTGCCCACCTTACTATGAAACTATTCATACAATAATTTTTTCTGCCCTCCGGGCGGCAAACAGCACTTTGCCGGAAGCTGCGCTAAACTAAGTTGCCGCCTGCCGGCTCCGTTGAGCAGAAAAATAGTATACACACCTCGGCTGTTAAATGAGAAAGCCTGGGATCGGGTGCGCCAAAGTATTTATAAAATTGCAACTTAGATTATTGGAACTCCGAAAATTTTTCTTATACAATTTAACTTCATAATGATCGGTATTTAGAATAATCTTTGTTCATAATTATCATCACATAGAATTATTTATGTTCATAATTTTGTTTTTCATACATATTTTTAGCACTAACTTTTATGTTTATATAATTTTTCACTATACTTATTTTATGCTATATATTCTAATGTTATAGGTATTTATTTTTATCTGTACTGGTTTTATGTATGAATTATTTTTGTTTAATTAAATATAAATCGTACTATTACTGTAAACTAGCTACCTGCACAAATCAGGTTGTGGCAGAGTAGGTACTGTACTAAACGGGTTCCCTCTAAACTTTTTTTGTCCGAAACGCTTAGGACATAACAGACTTGGTATAATCTATTTTGGCATCAACTTAATGAATCATCACTGGGCTTAAATAACAATATTTCGAATATTATTTTGTCCGAAACTATCTTGGCATATCATTAATTACGCTGAGTGTTATAAAACAGAAATTAGATTTGCATTTTTTTTTTGGGCATGTAGCCACATGTTCGAAACTTGCCTTTTTCGTCAGGCAGAATTTGCTGTGAGGGTGAAAATTTCTGCAGTGAGCGAGCGAAGCGAGCGAACAAAACCTTCCGAGGCAGATCCGACTCGGATAGGTTAGGTTAGAAGACTAAGGCGGGAGCTTTGCTGCCGCCTTAGTCTTCGAGGTTATTTTTTTTTGTAACCTAGAAAGTACTCAGCTCAGTAACACAGTAAGTAACGTATAGAATATTACTACTACCTCGATTATATTGAGAGGTTGTAATTATTCCTTCTCTGTTATGCTAAAACAAACTATGTCGATATTTTTTATGCACATCCAGATTATGCCTCATCATAAATAGGAGCATCGAAATTATGCTCGAATAATATTCGAACAACTCGAAATCTGCCACAAAGAAATATGCTAAAGTTGAGTATGTCACAACAGTTTCTGCACTAAGCCCATTATGACTACATAGTTTATGTTATTCATAAAAGAATTATACCACAACAGAGTGAACCAAATGGGAAAATGTTTATAAATAAACAATTTATTTCAAATAACTTTATGAGTATAGATTAATCTACTTGACGACTTTAGAAGGATAAAATTTCGAAATAAAAATCGTTATGAACATTGTAGGTAGAAGTATAATTTTTAGTAAGAAAAAAAGTATGAGTAAAAATTTTCGGAGTAATGATGATTATGAGTAAAAAACGGTATTAGTAAAAATATTCGAAGAAAAAATTGTATAAGTGCCAATATGGACCCCCTGGGATCACATGTTTGTCGGCCTCGGCTTCGCCTCAGCCCACAATTACACGTCATCCGAGTCGTTTCCCATTTAAACGGCTTTGGCATGTAATCTACTATTAGCGAAAGATTTAACGGTGGCAGTTGGTTTGGTGCAATCGCATCGATCGACGCGTCCGGCGGGGCGTTGAGCGTCCAAGGTATTTGGAGGGCGTGCACTCTGTACATAATTAGGCATTAAACACTCGTGTGATCTTATATAAAACCACACTCATGTTTAATGCATCTTATTATGCGCCAGCCACATAAATAACTATATTCAACATGGACGCCACGCCGCACGCTCCATTCGAGCACTCAATTTGCACACTAATTACCACCAACCCATCTGTCAACGTTAAATTGTTAGCTGAAATTGTTTGTATGGGAAATTACATAGTAATCGGCTAGGTAACGATGATCGGCCAGTGATTGGTACAACCCGTCCTAGTTCAGGGTGAGTTGTACTAAGGCGCCAATGATCGTTATATCGTTTCCTAAGCATGAAAATACATCTATCAGCATGCGTACGAATGTTGTCTATTGATATACGCGTACGCATGATTGCTGTCTTATCTGTATGTATACGACAATGTATGGTGAAGACACGTCTATTCTATTACCTGTGTAATACACGGTGCTCGCGAGAATTGCGAAAGATTTTAAGTATGCATTCTAGACATCAAAATAAACCAAAAATATTATGAGACCTAATGTCAAATTCCACAAAAAAAAATTTTTTCTTTTTTTTTAGACTTTTTGAATACATTTTAACATTTCCAGTACTTTTTATCATAAAAACAATTTGTTAAAATTAATTTTTTAAATGATTTTCTTTGGGACAGGTTTTTTCGTCCAGTTTATTCTTATTTTTTTGATTGTCAGGCAAAAGGTGTGGTAATATTAGAAAACATTGTGGTAGCATGGTAATCAAAAAGAAGTTTTATGATGAGTTACGTCGAAAAACTTATTTCGAAAAAAGGTTAATTATCTCTGGAACCAAGCCGAATCCAGGAAATTTTATACAACATTAAATACTCTAAATATGCTCAGGAATTCAGCAGTAAAATCTTTCGGAATGCTCACGAGCACCGTGTAGAATTGACGTGTCTTCACCATACACTTTTTTGTTATTTCATACGTCATATAACAACGGCGATGTGTCATGTAACCTCAACCTATCCAGGGTTTTCACACATAATTTGCCAAAAATGTAATATGGGATCACAGGGCAAATCCGTTTATATTTTGTTGGTACTTAACAATTGTGTCCTATATTGTTTGCATAGTATCAGAGTGGTTTTGTGCAAATATCATGCAATTCATGCGATGAGATATGAGATGCGTGCATGCGGTGTAATGGTGTCAACTAATAACAACTAACGATATTTACATACATTACAATAGTGCACAGGCATATACGTATATCTTAGTGCGTAAAATACAACATTATTTTTAGAGGATCCAAAAGTGATGCGATGGATGTCGTGTTCATAATATATTTAATATGATAAATCTAAATAGGCTACATTTAAGTACATAAAAAATCACTGCATCACTCTTGGATTTACATACCTCTTAATTTAGCTAGAACTTATACAAATACCATATTTTATCGCAGAGATACCAACTACACCATAAATAAGCTACAATGTTCTACAGATATTTGAAATCCAAACATCAATTAAACGGCTACAATTTACTAAAAATAAAAGCATCGAACAATTTTGGTGAAATAATTACGACGGGTGCAGATTGCCAGAAATTCTATCCAACACCTCTACTCATGTACTCATATGCCGGGTATAGCTTTGTAAGCTGTACTTAAGTAAGTAGAGGAACCGATACTTTAGAATGAAAGTTTAATATCACGTCCTAGAAAATAGGTCGATTCCTACTTATTTAAGAAAAACTCACAAATTATCTAAATTCCACCTTATGCTAGCGCCTAATTTGAAAAAGAAATACGCCAATGGTTTACTTCGTTTTAATTTCGTGCTAAGTGTGCCCGAAATGCCATAAAACCCATAGCAAAACAAAAGAAAGTCGCAATCAAACTAGGGTAAGTAACATTTTTTTATCGATATCGAGTAAGTTTATATTTCAACCACGTTCGTATGAAACCGTTTTAAGATACAAATAATAATTATCTACAGAGACACGCATTATATTTTATCGCTGTCATGCGCAATTAAATTACAATGATGACATTCAATGTCTAATGAAGTACTAATTTTCAGAAGTATATAATTATTTTCAATAAGGTTGATTAACTCTTTGTCATCCGACTACAACCAAGGCAAAAGGTTATTACTTAATGTGAACTATAAGTAAAGTTAACAATATAACATATGAAATAACATATGAAACAAACCCTTAACTTACTACTCGTTTTGCACCTGGTTTGAATAATTATAAATACTTACTCGATATCGATAAAAAAATGTTTCTCACCCTAGTTTGATTGCGACAGTGTTTTGTTTTGCTATGGATTTTCCGGGCTCTGATGACGGGGAAGGTAAATACTATATTTTTATCCATTTTAATATTTATTCACTGCTTAGGATACATATCAAGTTTATTTTTAAGGACTAAAATTAAGGCTTTATGTGCGCTAAACTGACGCGTCTGTCCAAAATTAGGTAAACACCATATTTATTACTGAATTTGCTAGAGCAAATTCAGTAGTAAATGTGGTGTTTAGATAAACAGATAGATAGATCTATCTGTTTTTCAATCGAAAGCTAGACTTCCACCTGCAAATTATTGCTGCAAGTTTTGAAACACCTCACTTTTATAATATGAGTCTCAAAACTTGCACCAATACTTTGCAAGGTTATTTCAGCTTATATATAAAGGTGCATTCAGACCAAAAGAGCATTCGCTGTTCTAACCCCCCGCTCTACGAAATTCGATCGTTACACAAAACGTGATTGGTTGATTTCGTAGAGCGGGGGATAGAACAGCGAATGCTCTTTTGATCTGAACGTACCTTAATGTAACTATCGATCGGTCCTGTTAGTCTTCGAAATAATAAACAGCACTTTACCCCCCTAATCATTATAACGTCTCCTAACGTAACAAGCTGATAAATATCGTTTGTCTATTTCCGTCTTATTAATATGTCTGGAAGACCGAACGATACTTCTCAGCCTTTTAAGTTAGGACACGTTTACGAATAAGGAGGCTAGTCTGCTACGAGTTTAGAAAAGAATAGAAAATAATTTATTCGTGACACACATTACATACATTAAAAGGACAAAGTAGATAAGACAATACAAAGAAAAAGAAAAGGTGCCACGAAATGATCTCATTGGCGCTAGCATAACTCAATCTCAACATCTACAGAGCATTTATCCAAGCATCCAGTTGCAGAAATATAGAGTACAGTGCCTTTTGAGGTTTGTTAGGTGGTGTCGGTGGCGGGTCATTGACCTTGGGCCGGGTGTCGGCGGGCGCGGGCGCGGGGGCGACGGGGGGCGCGGGCGTCGGCGCCGGCGCCGGCGAGTCGCGCGCCGCGGGCGTGGCGGGCGGCGCCCACACCGGCGTGGCGCCTGAGCGCCGCTCCAACTTACACACACATACACGTTATGCTGCGTCTATAATATGTCGACGAACATTTCCACGTCGAATATTTATGTTAACCTTTTCAGCACCGACGCCGGCCATAGTACGTTGTGCATCAAGGGAGGTAAATACGGAACTACTAAGGAGAGTGTTAGAAGCCCGACGCCGTCAGGCGGAGGGCTTTTATGACTCGAGTTAGTATTCCGCTTACCGACCGTGATGCATACGATGTTTTTCATCACACTTGCCGACAAAAAATTAGTTTTAAGACATAACATTATTAAATGACGTACTAACATTTCTATTACTCCTTAGGGAATTTCACTTTTCTATTACTCCCGCTACAAGCGCAAGCAATGGCGCGCTTAGACAGCAAGTGTGATGAAAAAATCCTTAATCCGTCAGTAATATTTACATGCGCGATGCGCGTATATGAAATGACAATGTGACAGCTTTTATTTGACTCGGCGTCGAAAAGGTTAAATGAATGTTTAAATATGTTTTAATCGAGCCAAACCGTGTTTAGGGGCAATAACTGGACACTATTGCCCGTATTTCAACAAGTGAAATAGACATGCTATGATACTATTAGTCTCAGTATTTCGACAATTTTTTTTGGCTGCACATAAAACTGCGTCTTATAAATCTAACATATGGTCTAAATGATTATGTTCTCTTTCGTCACATTACTTTTATTGAAATGAGATCAAATAATGGGGTTAATAGTACCGAATTACTGAGACTGAAGGGGATTTTGACTGCAGTCATACATTATCAATTGTAGTTTTGTTTCGTAATATTGATTGCCAGTAGGTAAATAATGGACGAAAAAAATGCAATAATAGAAATTAGTCAAAAAATCACAATGTAAAAATGTTATGAGTACAAAATGATGAAATTAGTATTAATGAAAAATGAGACATGAAAGAAGCGAACCAATGAAAAATAATAAAAATTGCCACATAAAGACTAGCCCATATTTCTTAAAATCATTGCTAAGTATATTCTCTGCCAGTATTACTGTAGCGTTTTCCCCTAAATAATAATAAAACAATGCTATCTTTAATACACGTAGATATTACATGAATTATAATATAAACATGATGTGGATAAACACTAAGAAGAAAACAGCAGCGAACCAAGGTTCGCTAGAAACTTGCAGTACCCTGATAAATAAAGCTTACAATAAAAATAACAGTTTATAAAGTCATATTTTTATAGGTAGGACAGGGTTTGGGTATCGTAAATGGTCGCCGCTTATAAATTGTAACGCGATATAATTGTAAGCTTTATTAAATTGGGTACGGAACCTTCTTACCTTTCCCTGAGAGTCCTGTAACAGTGACATTTGTGCCGTTAAAAACCAAGAGCTCAATTTTAATCAATTTTACGGAGTCGATTTAAATCTACTTAGCAGACTGCTGGGTATCTTACTATACTTATGTATACAATTCTTCATTTGAAAGTATAGTAAAAAGGTAAACAAATATAGCTGACTTTCCATAGCATTTGACGTTTTTGACACATATGGTGAAACACGTTCGCAGATACATTTTTACGTTAATACCAATAAATATAAATAATTTTACATTTTTTGTTTACATTTTTTTAACTGACGAATGGTATAGGTCTGTTGGTAGAACTAAAAGTCAGAGAAAAACTAAAACTGATTAGCATTTTGTAATTGGTGAGAGATGAACCATAAGACTATGACGGTCTGCTAAAGAAACAATCACCACGGCCTAGGAAAAACACTCATGTGATCGCTTTTTGCCGTATCGTTCGCGCGCTCGCCTGTTCTCTGATCGGTGCGGAGAAGCGAGAAGGTCGCATGATAGCCCCTAAAAGACTCACGCCAGAAGTGTGAGTGTAGATGCCTTCTCACTTCTTGCGCACAATTTCTCGGCAACACTTCTCGCGTGAGTCTGTTTAGGGCATGCTGTGTGTAAGTGATGTAACTCACGTGGGGATGGTGCGCGTGGGGATGGCGCCAGTCTCCCCACCACAAGCCCGAGCCGCCCGGCGTGGCGCCCGCGCCGTACCCGTAGCCGTAACTGCTGATAAATCCCATTTTATACATACACGTCAATGTATAAACGTAATTAGGTACATAGTTCCATGAGAGTTCAGGATGCTTAGCCAAGTTGCCAATCGCTAGCGCTTAGTAGCGTATCGTAGTTTTCCCTCTCTGTCACTCTTTCATATTAGTGCGACAAAGACAGTTAGCTGCCTTTCGCTTACGATTGACGATGAAGCCTAGCGCGATTGGCAACTTGGCTAAGCACCCTGGTCACGCACACAATAACTAATCATGTAAACACAAAGATTTTAAATTAGGGTTCTTTTCTCGTACTGATAGCATATCTAATTGCAACTGTAAGATTGGCCAAAAGTTTGTTCAAGGTATTGGCTTCAATATTTTGACGTAAGTCACATTAAATCATTCATTTATTCACTATATTTTTTGCAATTAGTACCTCAACTCTGATAAAATTACCTAAACCCTACGAAAAAATAAACACAAGGAGGTCGAATGTCAAAATTCAAAAACGGTCCTGAAATATGCTGATAAACTCTCACGATTACTACTTACCTATATAGAAGGTGTTGATTTGATATATTTTCACGCTAATCTGCCTGAGCCTGCGACTACAGATGTCATGATTGTCATGCCACAAACGTTAGGATAATATTAAATAAACGTCTGCCGAACAGACAGCTCAGCCAGCTTAGTTATCTATCAGTATTAGACGGTTACATCTGCAGGTAGTATGTTTGCTGGATGAATGTAAAGCCGACATCAATAGTAGCATGACTGAACGCCGCGTAAGAGCTATCCGTCGCCTCTCTCGTACTGTTAGAATAGATGCCATCGTCTGCCAATCAGATAGCTCAGCCAGCTTAGTTATTAGTATTAGACGTTACCTCTGCTGGTAGTATGTTTGCTGGATGAGTGTGAAGCCGACATCAATAGTAGCATGACTGGACGCCGCGTAAGAGCTATCCGTAGGCTCTCTCGTACTGTTAGAATAGATGCCATCGTCTGCCAATCAGATAGCTCAGCCAGCTTAGTTATTAGTATTAGACGGTTACCTCTGTTGGTAGTATGTTTGCTGGATGAGTGTGAAGCCGACATTAATAGTAGCATGACTGGACGCCGCGTAAGAACTATCTCTCGCTTTTCTCCTACTGTTAAAGTAGGTCCTATCGTCTGCCAAACAGATAGCTCAGCCAGTTTGGTTATTAGTATTAGACGGTTACCTCTGCTGGTAGTAGGGGTCGTACGTCTGCGGCGCCGGCGTGAAGCTGACATCAGTAGCGGCATGACTGGACGCCGCGTAAGAGCTATCCGTCGCCTCGCTCGTACTACGAGAATACCGGTCTCGATGTCTGTCAATAAATATGAACAATTATTATTTATTCTGTCATAGAATAGGGAAAGCCATTCAGAGGGTAAACATGCGAACTATCTACATAAGCAATCTTAGACGTTTATGCGGTTACTAAAACAATTGGAGTCTCCTCTCATCTCACAAAAATAGGGTGTTTCTATGCATTTTTTTTACGCGTTTATATTGTTCATTACCATCACCACTTTATTTTCCGTTTTATAAAAGCAAACGAGACTACTATGCCAGAATAGCAGACAAACATGCGTCTGCTACAAGATAACCGAAAATTACTCCACTATTTATACACAGTTCGTCAATAATTTGGGAATGGTAATGACTTGATTGGTGCGACAGAATAATCGCATAGAACTACCCAATAAGCATATTCTGCAGGTATTTCGTTTTGGTAACGTCACAAACTCTATTTGGTATTTTACAATGGCATTTTCTTCTACCTACTATAGGCCTAATGAAGCATCAGTAATCAAATGAAATACTTTGCACATCACATTCTACCTACAATATTTACACACTTAACAAATTGAATAGCTGTGGAAAATAAAATAATACCTTCTTCTACATTTCCTTCTGCAACGTCGGCTTGCGGAAAAGAACATAATTTTCATATCAAGAACATAAATAATATTTTTAAGAGCAAAGATGGCAAAAAAAACGGTGCTATCCGTGTCTCATTTTATACAATGAAAATATATAGAGACTACAGGCAAAATATGTGAAGGAATTTAGTTTGCCCGGTAAATACACGAATACCGTCGCAAATGCATGACCTAAATCAAAGTATGTGGGTCAATTCATTTCGTTGTCTTGTTTCATACCACTCTGTCACGCATTTAGTTACTGTTTCGGCTAAGTAAATGAAAAAAAAACCGGTGCACTTGTATTTCTTTTTCACGCTAGATTTTAATCTTTACATAAGATATTGAAAACAAAACATCGTCTCATACAAAAATCACCACTGTTTCACGTTTTTTAGGGACACAAAATAAGACAACGAAAAGAATTTTGACCCATCTATGTGTGAGTCTAAATGTAAATTAAATAAATATTCATATTATACAACGTACCTGCATTTGTTAGCATATTTTATGTAGTAATACCCACACACTAATTTTAAAATACATTTATGTCAGTTATATCACAAAACGCTGGTAAGGCTTGAACTCCAATCATAAAGTATGCTTTATGAGAACAAACTAAATGCTTATTCAATATCTTTTTTTATTTGTGCTATAAAAGGAACACTACTATACGTCACATGTAGTTTAATATATCCCGTTCTTTTCAACCAGCTTTTACAACCGGTTTTATTAATTGGCTGAATTGAACGGCACCAAAAATATGTCAACAATTGTGATTTAATCCGCGTCCAACATACGTTTTCTCTGACATGTAAACATGTTAACTGTTTAATTAATCGGTTAAACTCACGTATTTTACTCACTATGAGCGACATGCTTCGGATAGCCTAGTTATTAATTATCTAGCACCGAGCCCGCCAGTACGCGAGTAACGTCTGACTAAGGATACGCGAGAATTGCTGCGCGGCAGGCGTTTTTCTAATCATTGCGTGTGATCCCAACTAAGCACTGCGCGTTGCACGTCGCTACCGCGCAATGAACAGATATGCTGCGCCGTAACAGTCCGTGCCACGCAGTCGCCTATTGGCGGCCTCAGTGTTTCATAATGGAAACCTAGGCTCTCCGCAACACGTCGTTTAAAAAATATGTGAGTTCAATTGTTTAATTAAATTTTATGGTTAATCTCAGCCTCCATCAACCTTGCTAACGAAGCTGGAGGTACTGTGTTAGAGTCCTGTATTTATTTATCACAAATACATATATTTAAGTATCTATCTGTTATATGTATACATCGTCACTTGGTACCCACATCCCACATCACAAGACTTTATTTACCAGCTTTAGCTTATGGGACTAAATCCATTTGTGTAAGATGCCCCAATATATTTATTTATTTGTACACGATAATTTCAAGCATACATATTGACTATACCTGTCTCTGTCTCTGTCCCGATCGCGATCCCGGTCCCTATCCCTGTCTCGCTCGCCCCTGCTCCGATGTCGGTGCCGATGTTCATGCCTCTCATCGTCCGACCACCGCTGGTTGCTGTCACTGTGCTCTGTCTCTTTCCGTGGGTATGGTTCTTTCATGTGTTCAACCTGGAAACAAGATGGAATTTATTATTATTTTATTTATTTCTTAACTTTTTTAAAATAGTTTTTTTTATAACAATGTGTATAAAAGTAAAATACAATAATACATACAAAACATACTTCTTCAGATCATCAACAGATTATAAAAAAATATCATTTTATTTTAGATTTTATTATTATTTTATTTTAGACAGGCAGCTAAATCTGGTACTTCTAAATTACTTTGCACGATTTCACTGCTTAGGCTTAGATAGTCTATGAAGTCTTTTGGATTTTTATTTTTTGGAAAGAAATTTACCCAATACTAAGTAATGATATTTGATAACCTCTGAGAAGCTAAAGGACCTGTGTTAGAATATTGGCCTTTATTAATGTGATAAATAGGGTTAGGAATTTTGGTGGCATTAGGTGGACAGATAACAGTGGAGTTGTTGTTTAATTTTTTTATGATTGATTGAATAAGTAATTAATCAGAAATAATAAATAAATATATTCTTAAAAACAGGGTTTCGCCAATTTTAAGTATTAAATAATTTCATCTTTAATTTTTTTTTTTTTATTTATTGAGAAATCATTCTTCAATTCATAGGTAATCAAATTTAATATTTGATTACCTATGAATTGAAGTTCAATCATTCTTTGTAATATAGCTTATGATTATTATATAATATTTACGGTCTTCGAGAGAACTAGAACGTTAAAAGTTAAAAAATAAATATTCCCATATAACAACATTTTTAATTGAAAATTAATATTTTTCTAGGTTCCCAAAAATAAAATTCATGTTACTTATTTAAATTCCTTGATAAATCCAGCTTGAAATGAACACTATTTCGTTATTATTTTATAAGTTAATCATTTATTCAAGTAAAAAATGATTGTAACATCGACTCTACTGCTCTATGTTCAATAAATGCCACCAAAATCCTAACCCTAGTGATAAAAGAAAAATCAAAGCACAAGGCTAAACAGTCAGTGTTGGGTCCACAAGAAAAATACTATACAAGTTTCATAGCACAATACCTTATCGGAAAGCTTGGTCTCCTCTAACCGCTTGCTAAGAGACGGATCAACTTTTGGCACCCTGACATCCTCCAAAATGGGAGGCTGCACTGGAACTATGGGCTGAGGCTTCCTTTCCATGGTTTTGTCCTCGAACATCTCTTGACAGCGCTTCCCGAATGGATCGTGGAATACATCTAATACCTGAAGTCAATATTTTAGGCAATATTAGACAGAATATGGAAATATGTAAAATCTGTACCTATGCTGGCTGACATGTAAATGGTATTCTTATATTTTGCAGTATAAGTACAATCAAACACTTATTTTAGCAACTAAATGTTTGTATGAGAAAACATCTTACAGATACATAATATGCACATGTCTGTATCAAAAACAAAAGGATAATTGAGGTAAATTAATACTAGACACTCTTAGCATAAAAACAAGTGGAATTCTAGCTTAGAAGAAAACCAATTATGAAATTAACTTATTGTAAAAATACCAGCAATTTCCTACGAAAAATTAATGTGTAATATAAAAAAAAGAACATACCTGACCCATAACTGATTTTCTATTATACTTTTCAATGCATATCTTAGAATATTTAATATCTTGGAAGACAATTCTAGCAAATCCTAGATGCCTGTTAGTAACAGGGTGGTAAAATATTGTTAATTCCTCATAAGGGCCAACTTTGTTCATCATGTCTGAGAGAAACACTTTGTCAATATTGTCATTTAAGTTGGCTAGAGTAACTTCAAGTTGAGGAGGTGTTCCGACATAATTTTTGTCTATCTTAAATCTGAAATAAAACAATTTAGTTTAAATATTTAAACAAAACTACAATCACTGAGCACTACACAACATTTTGTTTTAATACTGAAAAGGTAAAATGGGATGAAAAACTGCTATTTACTGATCCCTGACATCTTTTCAGTATTGATTTATTTTTTTAATCAATTATTATTTTTTAATCCTAGGAATATTATATAATTATTACATGTCTGCGGATTTAAATAGCAACATGAATCGCAACACGTATCGCATTTTGAATATTGCCGCCAAAGTCAAGTGTCACAATATTGGTCAGGTTGGTAGCACTGTCACTGAAACTACAATAAAAACAAAGGAGAAAAAGCCACCAAAATCACTATTTTTTCACAAATAATTACATTTATAACAAGTGGAATTTGCATAATTTATGATTTTGCATAATAAAATACTATAAACATACATTAAAAATCAATTGGTAAGCTTATTGGCAACAAAAAACTAACAAGGCTCTGTACTAATCAGAACATCAATTTTCACATTACTAATTGCAAATAATACTACACATCTAATAAAATATAGCTTGAAGAGCAGTATTTCAATGAATGCTTGATTGTAAAGTTTGTTTTGGGTGTTTCTAGATGACCCACCAGAATGTCAGTTGCTACTCCGACATAAAATTTGTAAGAAAACATTTGTATACCTAGGGACAGGCAAATCAGCTGGT